>BQNB010000066.1:0-110509 GCA_026074375.1 Tanacetum coccineum
TGTTTATCTTTTAAAAGGTGAACCGTACCTCGCAAGTGACACAAAAGGCAAGTTTTTTAAATCTTTTGTTCGAGTTGGGAACCAAAAAGTTCACCGGAAGTTATTATGATAATACCTCAATTGAGAATATTATATTTTGGTATTTTTACCAAGTTGTGAATTTTATTTCTTTTTATGGAAAATGTTTTTATATTTTTGGTTTTTCTTTTGTTTTTATATGATAATTATACTAAAAGAAAATAAAAAAAATATTTTTGTACTTTTTATGTTTTTATAAAGAAAATATTCACAGATGTAAACACAAATTATCAAAAGTAACGATAATCGTTTCACAGCCTCCCCGGCAGCGGCGCCAAAATTTGACCCGCGCGAACTCACCTCTTAAATATGTAAACAAATACAAACATGTATAAATACACGACAAGGGACGAAAACACGCGAGAGCAATGAAAACCGGAAGCAGTATAGAGAGTCTCCGGGTCGTTATGTCCCAACGAGGCTTGAATGGAAAATCGAATTACGGATTGATGTTGAAAATGACAAGGATGTGATTGGGACAAAACTTAATGAGCAAATGCACATAAAAATAAGCAAAGAAAATAAGCTGGAACAAGAATATAAGCTATAAATTGCAAACCTCACTAAAAAACTTTTTTATTACTAAGACACAAATAGGCTCAAATAAGCTTAAGGCAGATTTAAATAAGCTAACTCTAAATAAGCAAATAAAAAGCAATTAAGCTAAATTAAACAAGATAAACACAACCGTACTAACAGTATTAACTACCAGTACTAACTTGGAGTTAGTACTGCTAGCTTTGAGTTAGTACTGTTAGCTTAAGGTTAGTACTGCTAGTATTAACTAACAGTATTGACTTGAGTACTAACTTGGAGTTAGTACTGCTAGCCTTAACAAAACACATTTAAACAAGAAATAAGCAAATAAGCTAAAACAGAAGTTCCACTAACCTTAATAAGCACTTAGTAACATAAAAATAAGCAACTAGAATAAACTAGAATGGCAAATAAGCTAAAAAACTACAAACTGATTTACTATTGGAAATACTTTGGAAAGGAAAATAAGCTTAAATAAGCTTACTCCTAAAAACAGTAAAAGAAGATGGTTTAATCTACTCTAAAAAGCTAAGGAAATTTTAAACAAGCTGAAATAATAAGCTGGTAAGCTAAAATGAACTACCAGTACTAACAGTTTTAACTAACAGTACTAACTTAAAGTTAGTACTGGTAGCTTTAGTTAGTACTGCTAGTGAAAAATAGCAAAAATGAACTAGCAGTACTAACTAAAGAGTTAGTACTGTTAGTTCAAAATACCCCTTAACGTTTTCACAAATCATTTTTCATTTAATATTAAGCTGATTTGGGTCCTAATTATTAAAAACAGATTGTTAAATAACAAAATAGAATACTTATAAACAGGTTTTAGTCAAGAAAAAGCACTAATAAGCAGTTCAACAGTAAATAAGAAAACAAGAAAAAGAGAAACTTACAACACCCTTGCTCACAACCAGGGTCAAACAATGAATCTACAAGCTCTAGCTTGCATAAAACAAGCTAGTAGTGTCCATAAGCCCATCCAAAACTGGCTTATCATCCATAAATTAAGTTGTGGTGTATTTGAGAGTGATATTTATGATTTTCTCTTAACTACTTAACTTTTTATTCTTACTTTCATGAAACACTTTATAAGTAAGCTAGTGGTGATAGCTTTATTGAACACAGAACAATAAAGATCTACAAAACCTAACACTGTAATTGTAAATTGACTTAAAAAACTTCAAACTTGCTTAATCTTGAAAGTGTAACAAATGCTGAAAGTAAAAAGCTGTAAAAACTTTGAAAGTTAAACTAAGATTAAAAACTAATTAGTTAAAAACTAAAAAAAACTAGATGCCTCGAAAGGCCAATAACAAAAAGCTCCATATTATATAGCCGATAGTCTTGGACTTTTCAGCTTGTGCGTCATTGGAGAGCAAAAACGAAGTGTAGCTTGGTTTTTTGTGAGGAAAGTCCTAAAGCTAATCCCAAAGCCTACAAATTCATTTGTGCTTCTTTAAGAGCAATCTCAGCCATTGAAGATACTTGGGAAAGGTGAGGGATTGCCAACATGGCTTTTATACAACTGGGATGGGTTAGTAGGGTGGATGAAATGATTTTGGCTAGGGTGTCGAGTGGTTTTGCAGGGGAGAAGGTATGGGAGGACATCCAAGTGTACTGGGTTTGTTGGCGGAAATGGAGGCTTTTGGGAAGTAGCATGTTTTGGACCCCTAAAGTGCTTATAACTTAAATGTAATCTCTGCCCGGTTGGCAGTTATGGTCCCTCAACTTGGTATCTTTTGTAATTACTACTTGAGGTTTGGCAGTTTTAGCCCCTCAAGTTGTAGTTTCTTCCATTGGCTTGACTTTTGACTTAGCCCTTAACCACCCTGTTGCTTGGATTTTGTTTGCTTTTTATGGCTATTCCTTTTTGTTCCTTTTGGTTGAATATCCGTTTCCTGCACAATACAAACGCAAAATATACAAATACAATGTATTTTTGGTACATTTTTAGTCATTTAAGTCTGTTTCAAATGGAAAATGGTATGTGTAATTAAGCACATACCAGATCCCCTTCCAAAAAGCTCATATCCAATGAGATCCATGAAGATAAACTGATTAAAGGTATAAGTAAGATTAATACTGAAATTCAATTAGCTCTAATTCAGATATAGACTGAAAGAGCTTTAAATGAGCGTATTAGCTTTATTGAGACAACTTAGCTTATATACGAGAGTTTTATGAAAAAGGAACTTGAAGAGATTAAGAAAACCTGAATGTCATAATAAAAGTTACTGATTACATTACTTGGAAAGGAGATTACAAAACATTTAAGAAAAATACGAAATTTAAGCTAGACTAAATTACTAAAAACCTAGATATCTCTCCCTTTGTGTGTGAGAAGTGAGGCCTTTTTATAGGTACTGAAAGAAGCTTCTAGGATCTCTTGCCCTGCTCTCCAATCTTCAATCATGGCCAATCATTATTCTTCCAATCATCCAAGCATCAATTGTGGCCGTATGTTGAACAAACTTATACACCTGAAGATTGCCTAGCGTATCATTCCTTTGATGTGACGTTTGTGCTTCCTTTTTATGATGGTTTAGGCACAAAACCAGCATAAATTATGTGCTTTTCACCATTGTTGACGTGGCCTTTGATTGGGAGAGGCTAAGTAGATTCCTTGTATAAAATGACTGAATTTGTCCCTTCATCTTGTGCGAGAGAGCTCATGAATTGACTCTAGCAGCTACCCATTAATTTGGAAAACCCCTTTGATTTACCCTGAATGGTGAAAGGGTAGTGACGATGAACAGTAAAAATGGGTTGGCGCCCAAATTGTGACAGTTAAAACTGTTGGACTTTGGGGAGTTTGCACATTTGGTCCTTGTGATCTTTCTCCCTTTTTCGAGCTATAAAACAGTTTGGGAATTTGCAATTTTAGCCCTTGTGTTTTATAATAAAAGGAAATGGGCTTTGTTGACTTTTGTTGACCAATGATTGGCTTTTCTTGACTTGATTTGACTGAGGACTTGACTTTTCGGCTTCGGCATAGTATCTTTTGCTTCTTTTTGAACTCTTTCCATTCTCGTGTCCGTGTTTGCCTCGATTTGACTGTTTTCATTGTGATTGTGACTTATCCATACTTGCTACACACAAAACAAAACAAGCATATTTTTGGTCTGTTTTGGTTTTATTTGGGTTATTTTAGGTACAAACGGATATGTGTATTTTACACTTATCACTTATCAAGTGAATGTCTATTTGCTGATTTTCTCTCTAAGCATAGACACTAAAAAGGATAAGAGGACACTGAAGTACCATTAGGATGGATTTGATGCCATGCAGGAGTAACTGAATCAGTTCTTAGAAACAAAGTATGGAACTCTTGTTCATACACTCCTATGAAAAATAGCCTTATGTCCAAATGGCGATATTCAGGAACAGAAAGAAGACATGGCACAAAAAACAAAGAACAAAGCAAACTGTGCACAAGTAAAGTTAAAAAGAAGGAATTGAATATTATGAACAACATTTGCACGTGTGGCAAGATTGAAGCCATTAGAATATTTCCTTGCATTTTGCCACATACTGACTTCAAAGTTTAACCACATGTATGACAAAGTGCCTTCCTGATGATAAACTAAAAGAAGTAAGTTTTAGGTTAAACACCTCCTGATTTGAAGTAGTGATTCCCTGACTAAGCATAAACTTGACAAAGATCTTTAGGGGCTAAAAAAGCACTAAGGGCATGGTATGAGACTCTCTCTACTTTCCTTATTCAAAATAAGTTTAGCCAGGGAAGCATAGATTTTTTTTTTTAAACCCAAACCCAAAAATATTTGTTTTATTTTTTTTATCTATAAAATCAAAAAGGATAAAGTTCTCCTTTTCAAGTGTAGGCAGATGACATCATATTTAGCTCAGACAATTTATAAACTTTGTAAGCAGGTGTGAGAAACTCTGACAAAGAAATTTGAAATGAGTATGATAGGTAAACTCACCTACTTCCTTGGATTGCAAATCAAGAAGGATGACAAAGGCATCTCAATTTGTCAAGAATAGTACACCAAGAACTTACTCAAGAAATATGAAATTTCTGATAGTTCCTCAGTGAAAACACCCATGGTTCCTCCAAACAACTTAGGTCCTAATTTAAGCTTTGCAAATCAGTTAATGAGACCTCATACAGAGGAACGATTGGGTCACTGGTGTACTTGACTGCAACAAGGCTTGATATCCAATTCTCCACAGTCCTATGTGCAAGATATCAGTCTAATCCAAAGGAATCACATCTAATAGATGTGAAAAGAATCCTTATGTACCTGAAAGGTACTCCAACCCTTGGTCTATACTATCCAAAATGTTCAGGCTTTGATCTCAAAGGATATTCAGACTCAGACTATACTGGTTGCAATATGGATAGAAAAATCACCTTAGGTGCCTGCCAAATACTTGGTTTGTTGAAGTGCCAAGAAACAACAATTAGTGGTTATGTCCTCAGCTGAAGCTGAATATGTTGCTGCTGCTGGGTGTTGTGCAAGTATCCTATGGATGAAAAGTCAACTCAGTGACTATGACATTTATTATAAGATGGTACCCATATTTTGTAACAACACCAGTGCCATCGCAATATCCAACAATCTAGTACTTCACTCAAAAACCAAGCATATTGATATTAGATATCTTTTTCTTCAGGATCACATCCTTAATTAGATTATTGAATTACACTTCATCCCCACTAAGTATCATCTAGCTGATATCTTTACTAAACCCCTAAATGAACCTACTTTCAACAGACTGAAAGTAAAATTAGGCATTTTGAATATTGATTAATCAGTCTTCCTGATTAATCGTATTCAGTATGGTGTATATTCTTCTCCCTGAAACCATCTCCCTGAAACCCACATGAATCCTATGACACTGAGGGACACATTAAATGAAGTAACTAAATGCTTCAAGTATTTAGTTACTTAATGTCCTAGGTTGGTGACTGAACATATTAAATAAGGAACAAATATTCCTTGTCTAACTGTCATCCAATAGTCATGGGCCCCCACTTTAAATTTTGATCAATTAACCCCAACAAGCATTTAATGTTCACTCCCATGCACACAATCTATTCCTAAAATGTCTAATCAACAGACTCTTGACCGTTATCCATACGCTACGACTGCAAAAGTAAAAGACAATGGAACGGCCAAACTGTAGCCGTAAAAGAGGGAATCGTGCAACTAGTGGGTTATAGCATTAAATGCGTTCCCAAAATAATTTTAACTTTTTCCAAAAAATGAAAATTTTAAAATAATCCAAAACCTTTTCACACACCCTCTATAAATATTCTTCATCTAAACAAGAACACACACAAAAATTTTCAAAAGCAAATAAACTCTGCTCAAATTCTCTCTCAAAGCAAAAGTGTGGGTGTTCTTCAAATTTTTCAGTCAAAAAAGCTTCTCTTAATCAATTATTCATTGCAATACTTCTTTCAAATGTTTGTTTTGGTCAATCGTGTTCCATACAAAGATATCCATCTTCGTATAGTCCCTTTTGACAACATATCACGCATTTCACGGCAGCGATCAAGTTTGAAATAAACTTGTGACCATCTGGTGTGTGGTATTCTGCCATTAAAACCTTTTTTGTTTTCAAAACAATACTCATATCAAAATGGCAGAACAACAAACAATCAAGTATACTCCTCAATAGACAAACATGACTGTGGACAACGTGATTTTTCGGACCAACAATGTGGTGGGTAACTTTAACTACCCACCAAATGTGCCTGCCTACAAGCCCATAATGAAGTTTGAGTCGTACTGTCCTTTGTATAATGCTTTTACCAACTGTCCCTTAGCGGTCTATCAGAACTTCCTCAGGGATTTTTAGAGCACTGCTGTTGCCTTTGACCCTTTTCCATCAACTGATGAGCCTGAGAAATGCCCACTCAAGGAATTCCTCGTCAAGTTTTTAGTTTTAAATAGGAAAAGACCTTTGACCCTTGACTTTCACACCTTTCTATTTCATTACTGCCTAATTATACAATAGGTAACATATATATGATCA
Source organism: Tanacetum coccineum (assembly GCA_026074375.1). Lineage (NCBI taxonomy): Eukaryota > Viridiplantae > Streptophyta > Magnoliopsida > Asterales > Asteraceae > Tanacetum > Tanacetum coccineum. The sequence continues at coordinate 6,622 of BQNB010000066.1, forward strand.
TCCTGCACCTAAGGATGTGAAGAAAGAATTGGGCAAAATTGCCATCAACCTGAGTTACCTGGAAAAAACCCCAGTCCTTAAAAACTCTTTTCCTATGGCTTGGAGAATTCTGTTCACTTTTGTGATTCAGGTTCTCGGCAGGAACTACTCGTCCATCGAACAAGTCAACTCCATCCAGCAGCTCTTAGCCTATAGTCTCATCACTGGCACTGAGGTTGACATATGGGAGATCATTTACAGTGATCTCGTAACCAAGCTACTGAATAAGTCTAGGCTAAAATACGTTTCATATCCTAGATTTATCTCATGTGCTTTACAAGTGTTACTAGGTCTGAATACACCCAGGTTAAAAAAATTGTTCTACCGCACATCCGATAACTCTAATTTTATAAGACCCATAACAAAGTCACTTAGATATTGAATTAGACGGCCATCTGATTGCTATAAACAATTCGGAGGGATTTATGCTCCACTCCTTTTGGTTGCAAAGCCAAAGAAGGGAAGTCTCATACTGTTGCTCTAACGATGACTCAAACACAGGGCCTTGAGGCTCAGGAGCACTCTCAAGAAGAGAAAAAAGCCTAAGTGCCGAAAAGACCACCCACTGAGACAAAGAATCACCGACGCCAAGCCAGCGGAGGGTTCTGAGCAATCCCACTTAGTCTCCTCAGGCACCGTACCTGATCCCCAAGATTTAGAGAGATACATATCAACATGTTTATCAGACATAACAATACCATCATACAAGGTTGGTTTAATCCGTTGAGCTTTCTTAAGGTGAAATGGATTTTGATAACCTAGAGCTTGTTTATGTATATTATCATAGAAGGCTTATGGCTTAGTTAACATGTGCACTGTTTGAGCAGATTGACCCACTTTAAAAAGAATATTATCAAGTTCCTTTATCTTCTTTTCCAAATCAATTTCGTTTTCCATATATTTATCTTCCTTTTCTTTGTATTCATTTTTTAAAACCGTGAATGTTTGCAATAAACATTCCTTTTGTTTGATTTGTTTTGAAATATTATGCTCAAGTGAGTCAACTTGTTCTTTCAGTGCAAGCTTCTCCTTAATCATATCATCCATTTGAGAATCAATCATTTTTTCATGACTACTTTAATCAATATTAAGACGTTGTTCAAATGTTTTGACTCATTCTTTATATCTCTCTAGCTTAGCGGTTACTGATTCATTATTCTGTTCCTTATTAGCCTTTCTCAATTATTTGCATGATTAATCATTTGTTCCGACATTTGTTCTATCACAAATAAAATCATTGAATCTTGTTGTGCCTGCAAATGAGTATCTTGAACATTTTTCTGTTGTGTTTCTTGCAAATATTGAGAGTACAGAATGATATTGCTATCACTATGTATCTTATTATCTGTAAAATCCATAGCTGGTGGTTGTTCAAAATCCTGCATTGCCTGCACACCTTGATTTACCATATCATTAAGATAGGTTTTAGAATGAGGTACCTCTGATATGACGTCAGAACCATAGTTGGAAATGTTGGCCATGAAAACCGCTTGTGCATTTGAGATATCATCACAGTCAGAATCATAAGTATCAAGATCCTCAGTCTAAAAAGTAGCATTGTTTGGAATGATTGTCTGAATAGCTTGGCCATCTAGAACCCCTGGATTTGCAAGAAATGCGAGTTGCTCTTCATCTAAAATTTGTCCAGCTTCCTGAGCTTCAGCTAACATTGCTTTCTCCTTATACCATGTTGCATTCCTTGGTCAGTTAGACTGAGTGCATTATCTAGTCCATTATGCCATTTCACCTTGAACAGTTTGAGCTTTAAACAACCCATGCCAGTCCGCATTGCATAGTTTCCCACCAGATTTAGTAGCATTACTCTTATACCCAATACCAGAATAACTTTGACCTTGTCTCCTCTAAACTTGTTGCACTGTGACTCTGAAATCTTGAATAGTGGCTTAGTTTTCTAGTGTGAGAAGTTCTAAATTATTTATTGGTTGAAGGGGAACCTGATGAAGCTACAACTGATAGATAAAAATAAAAAAAAAAAGGCCCTTTTTTTTTTTTATGGCCCTTTGTTTGAGACAAGCAATTGGATCATCCCCTGGAGAGAATATAGGAACAACAAAACCTGAGTCCGCAAGAGGTGACTCAGTCATTGGTTGTGTAGAAACTTGAGGTTATTGATATGCAGTTTATGGAACGGATGAGGTTTGATGATTAGGTTTGATGATTCATTTGAGACTGATATGTATGTGATGGTGGAATAGATGAATGATTGAATTGAGTTTGTGATGGATAAAGAGATAAGTATTGTTGATTGGGTTGAATTGATCCATATAGTGATTATGAAAACTGTTGTTGAAGTTGAGGATTATAGGATGATTGGTAATGGTTAAAGTGAGGTGATGTCATCTGTTGATTTGCAACAAATGCAAGTGGATCTTGATTTCGTTCACGCATAATACGAACTTCATTTGCATGGAGCTCGTGTTGTTCAAGATATGCATGAAGTTGATCAAAGTTGGAGGTATGTAAATCTTTAACTAGCTTGACATTAGTCGCAAACTTACTCCATTCAGGTGGAAGACTGTTTAAGAACTTGGTATTAACTTGAAATTGCTCCATGTTCATCTTATAGATGTTAATATCATTAATCAGCTAAGTAAATCGCAAGTAATACGTATGAAGTGATTCCCCCTTGATGTGAGTAAACTTATCAAATGCATCATATAGTTTACATTCCCTTTCCTGCTTTGTCAAAGAAGTACATTGCATCAGTAATTGAACTCTCTCCCATAAATCTTTAGCAACTCTATGATGATTCACAAGTAAATAGATATCAGCAGGAAGACCTTGAAGAATGATATTGGTAGCTTTCATATCAAAATCAGCTTGAATTTTCTCAGCAGCAGATAATTCAGCATATTTCTTTGTTCTGATCACACCGTTCTAACTGTAGGCCAAATGAGAGGACCATGTTCAACTAATTCAAGTATCATTCTTTCGTGTTCTTTATTTTGCATGTATAATTCCATTTTACTTTTCCAAGAATCATACAGATCTTTGTCCAACATAGGTGGATGATTGTCAGCACCGGAGAGTATCATGTACTCAGCAAGAGTATTCTTTTGACCAACTGAAATCATTGGATCCATTTTAATGTGACAAGATTAAAATGACCGGACAATGATTGGAGGTTGTTGTGTTAAAGTGAGTTTTGATTAATGAAATTGAGTCTTTTGGAATACACGGGATTTTACAATTCTTGATAAAACCGAGAAAAACAAATCTTCCCGGGATTTTACAAATCAAAGAACAACCGTATAATTCACTTTTCAAACGGTTATAGTTCTCCTTAGTCAAGCGTATAAATCTCCCAAGCAACTCAAAAGGAATGTATGAATCGCCTTTGTTAAAGGAATGTATAAATCGCCTTCACAAAATTGGATGTATAAATCGCATTTGAAAATTAAGATGTATAAATCGCCTTCATAATTTGTCAAGTATAATTCGCCTTGACAGATGTATAAATAGCCTGACTAAACAAATGTGTATAAATTGCCTGACTTATAATCCATGTATAATTCGCCTGACTTAACAAATGTGTATAAATGGCCTGACTTATAAGCTATGTATAAATCGCCTGACTTAACAAATGTGTATAAATCGCCTGACTTATAAGCTATGTATAAATCGCCTGACTTAACAAATGTGTATAAATTGCCTGAAGTAAAACGAAGTATAGATCACCTGAAGGAAAACGTATAGATCACCTAAAGAAAATGGTGTATAGATCGCCTGACCAAACAACACTTCGAAACTTAAAAATCAAAAATCTTAAAAAGACTCACTTTTTGACGTTTTTACCTGATTTTTCTTGTACAACTTAACTATCTAAGACTATTAGAACCTTAAAAACACAAACTTTAACGTTTTTAACACGAAAAATTTGAAATCAAGATTCTTGGTACAAAACCCTCTTTTTAACCAAAAAGACACAAAAAGATGATGTTTTTTATGGTTTTTGAAAGATCTTCTTGTACTTCTAGTCTAAACTAAGATAAATAAGAAATAAAGTTATGATCTTTATGGTTTTAAAACCCTTAAAAGTAAAAACTCTTTGAAGAATTCAAACCACACTACACGCCTAAAACGAGTATAAAAACGCACACAAAAACCTACACAAACACCCCATGGCTCTTGATACCAATTGTAGAATAATCTTAACACAAGTATGGAATGATTCACTTAGAGTTTTAGAGAGAGAAAGAGGTGGTTGGATGAACACTTAGAGAGAGAAAGAAAAATAGAAATATTTGCTTAGGTGAAATGTAACAAATGAACAACCAACACCCTCTCCATGTGTGGAGAGGGCTTATATATCCCTAGCTAACCGGCCATGGGCTTATATTATGGGCTTACATTGTAACTTTGGCCCGGTTAGCTTACTAACATAACATTACTAGTTACTACGAGCTATGACTACATATATTAGGAGTGACCGATACTTTTCCGTATTTCTAACAGTTTGAGTGGACTGCTTCGACATAAGCTTGAGGGACCTATGTTGAGCTCGGTCTAGGCGTCGGTCGCGATCCCTTTAGTAAGAAATTAATCTGGTCTTCGAGCTTAAGCAGTCTTTGGTCAGGTGTTTTTGAGGTGGGTTGAGGTGCAGAAATAGCCTTGATCGGTTTGATGAATTCTTTTGCGTCATTCCAGCCCTCATGGTCGTAGAGGGCGAGGTTCTCAATGATTTCCCAGTGTTGGATCCCTTACTGAATAGATCTTGAACCTTTAGCTTGCAAAGGGTTTGTTACTTTAGATAAATCCAAAGCAACAATAATGAAACACTGATTGAACACTATTGATTATGCGGAAACTAATCAACAATGCTAAGAAGAACAATATTAAGTAAACACAAGAGATCTTCTATCAAACTCACACTTTATATTATAACTTGAATCGTACTAGGTTACAAGTTATGATTGCTAATTGATCTCTATTGATCTATATCTATTGACTATGCCTAGGGTTCATTTAATCACAAGGAAAAACTAATGCCGCTTACAAAACGGTGAGGAGATAATGCATATCTTAATAATGCATATCTCCTAATAGCACTACTATTATATGCTAGCAACACTAAACTTATTACTAACAGCTACTAAATACCATAGCTAGTACTATACAATGTTACTGGCATAAGTACTAAAATATACACTACAGTACTAATGACTTCGTATTGTCTTCAATCTTTCTGTGCTAAGCACTAAATCTTCACTAGCAGCACCAATGTTGAACCAGCAACAATAAGTTGTAAAGTCTTCTAAAACCCAACAATCCTCCCCTAAACATGATGTTTACTTGTCAACCTTCATGTTTCTTCACCTTGAGCTTCTTGAACACCAGGAGGATGTAATCTTAACTCTTTCACTTTTAATTCCAACTTTGATTAGCTTTTCTAGTCTTTTCAGCAACACAGCAATAGATTCCAAACTGAGTTGGCTTGAGGTTTTTGGCAAACTACTAGCCATAAACGGATTTGATATTTCTTTACTAGTAGCCGTTTGCTCTGGAATAGCCAATGCTTCATTGCTATAACATGGTGCACTGATAACCATATAGTTTTTAGTAACTCCAACTATCAACAGTTTTGAGAGCTTTTCCATGAAGCCGTTTGCTTGTCTTGCCAAACTCTTTACTATGAAGCATGGTGGGTTGAGAACCATATAGTTTTTAGCAAATTATCAGCTGTAAACGGATTTGAGAAGTCTTTACCAAAAGCCATTTGCTTTTGGACTAGCCAGTTCTTGATGTTTGTTAGACATGGTGAACTAATGACCATTTGTTGTGTGGTCAGAAAACCAACACTCAAAGATCCTTCTCACTCCCATCTTGGCTACCAAACTCATCAATCTATTTTTGAATAAATCTGAGCAGATCAAAAATAGCTTCTCCTTCAGATTCAACAGTCAATCTCAACTCCATCATCCTCTCAAGAGTTTCCCTTATAAGTGGATACCTTCTTTCTGCAAGCATGTGAATTTTAGTACCATCTTCTAATGCCAAGATATAAACTCCATAGTTTTCATAGAAAGTCCAACTCTTAATAATCCATTTCTCTTGATTCTTCCAAATTTCATCATCTGCAGTTTCTTCAAACATAATCCTTAAGTCTCCCTAGAGAACTAAATCAATTCCTTCAGGAGTTGTTGTTGAAAATCTCTGCATCACTCGACTATGTAGCTCAATGAAGTCCAATCTTTCAAATCTTAAAACCATTTAAGTGAAAGTCTTGATATATCTTGAACTTCCATTAGCTCTAAACACTCTGTAATAGTCATGAGGTACTCCATATCTATCAGTATGATAAAATGCAGACTCCTTGTTAACAATTGGATACCTCATGCCCAAAACTTCATAATCAATCTCTTCATCTTCATCAAGAACTATCTTTAGAGAAGCTCTTAGTTGTTCATCTTCTTCAAGATCAGAATTAGTCTTTTGCCTTTTAGACTTCTTTGTAGCTTTTCATCTTCAGGTCTCTACGGATTCTTTTCCTGATGTTCTCTTCATGTCCTTCCTTCTTAATTAGTGCTTTCAGGTTCTTCAGGAACCTCTTCCTCATCCATACCAGCTGCTTTCTTGTTTATCTTATCAATCATCTTTTCATCTCTCTCAGACCCAATAGGTACAAAATCTGCATCTCTTTCTTGTTCCTTGATGTATAGGGCCTGAATCTCTTCAAATGTCTTTTTGTTTAACTGATTATGTCTATATTTACCTGTATGTTTAAGATAGGTCATCATTAGACTCCTCAGTTGTGTTCTTGTTGGAGGTTTGTTTCTAACAACAGCAGCTCTTTCTTCAGCAAGTAACTTCTTCCTCCTTTTAAAGAATTCTGCTAATAGCTTTGACCTTTCTTCTATTGTGTACATCTCTCTCTCTCTCTTTCATTTGCAGTCTAGCAGCTAACTCTTTACTAGCATCCATCTTAGCTTGAACTTCATCATATAAACTTGCAATGTAATCCACAGATGCTTGATCCTGTCTCTGTCTTTCCTCTCTTTCTCTTTCCATCTCTGCTAGCTCCTTTTCATGTACCAGTCTTGCTATTTTAGCATATTTAGCAATCTGAGCTGCATCCAGATCACTTCTCTTGACTTTATTTACTAGTGACTCCTTCAAGACCCCTTTACCTTTGTATTTAGGATCTATTGTTGGAAGTGGTTTCAATGTGAGAATAGATCTTGCAGATCTTGAAGAATCATCAACATCTTTAATTGACACTCCTTTTTATTTAGCTTTTTCTTCTTTCATCTTAATGAATGTTTGAGCCATGGTGATATCTTCATCATCAAATATACTTGTTGTTGTAGGAGGAGTTCTAGGCTCAACAACACTATCTTCTTGCCTAGCAGCATCAATATCTGGTCTAGCAGTACTAACTTCTGGTCTAGCAGTACTAACTAGTTCTTCAGCATTTCCTCCTTTATCACCACTGCCTGATCCTGTAAACAGATCTCTAGATTGCCCTACACAAAAAGAAAGAGAAATCAGTATCTCTTAGGGACCCAAGTCACTACAGACTTGGATATCCCTTTTGGGTCAACATACTCAAACTTCTTGAGTATGAAAGATCCTTTTTCTTTAGACTCATGATCCATGTAATTTCCCTTAGGCCTCCACACCCACCTTGACTTCTTAAGAGCATTATTCATCTTACCCTTAACAGTATTAACTACTGCTCTTGTCCCAACAGTAGTCATATTTTTAACCCCAGAAGTTTTAACATCTTATTTTAAGTTTTTGGGTCTAAAAGCTGGTTTTGTGTAGTAAGACCTTGACTTCTATCTTTTAGGGTATATATATATAATAATATAATATTACTACTTATATTAAACAAACCAAATCAAGTTTCCCTTGAAAAGGTTCAAAGAAAGAAAATCAATGAAATCCGAAAGTATATGATATTCCCGGGTCGTTTATCCCCAACGAGGAATGCAATGGAAAGTCGAAAGACGGTTTGATAATTGATGCTTGAATGGAACAGAGATTTTGATTGGATTTCTAAATCTACGGGAAAATTAATGCGATCTACACTAAAAACAATTAAGCCACATAAATTTAAACTGAAAACGCAAACGGTAATCCTAAAAACGTGACTTAAAACCCTAATTTATCAAAATTAATTCCTAAAATGATCTTTTTGACTTTTATAAGTCCTAAGTGACTAAAAAGTAAGAACAAAGAAAATTAGACCAAAAACAAAAGTGATTTAAGCTTAAAAACACAAAAAACGTGAACGGGATTCAATCCCGTTCTTTAAAAAACTAAAATCTACAATTTTAACCCTACGAAAGCAAATTTAATTTTTCTAAGTCCTAAATGATAAAAGAAAATTTTTAAAAAAAGAATTATATTTTTTTGACTTTTTTATAATTTTTTATTAATTAAAAACGATTTTAAACTAAATTAAATATTAAAAATACTAAACGAATTATGAAAAACCTGAAAAAATTACAAAAAATAGTTTAAACAGTGCTGGATCTAAGAAAAATAAAAGGGGCAACACAGCTTATCCAATAAGCTATGTAATAAGCTAAAACAGCTTATAAGAAGGCTATAATCAATTGTTAAAATGGTATGTTCAGAAACTTACATTGGGAGGGAAAAAGAGAGTTTTGAAAAAGTTAGTTTATTATAATTCACCATCATAACCCTATCAATGCATGGTTTTGAAAAATAGCTTCATTGTTATGCAAGCAGTACCTAAAGCATAATTAAAAAGAAGAGAAACTTCTTATTGATGCCTTGTTACTACTAATGCCTTGCTATCAACAGTCGCATTAATTTGCTTTACATCATTGGACTGATTTGGGAACTGGCTAAGAGTGTTCCAAAACTATTAATGTACGGAAGTAAAGATAGTAGGACTGACAGTAGAGAGCATGATGATGGACTGGAATCAAGAAATTCCACTATCTCCATGAAAATCTAGAGTTGCCCTTGTCTTTTAAGCAAGCGACCATGTTTATGTTGATCGACAAATAACTCCAAATTCGCTATAGAAACTTTAATAGATTGATTAAGAGGTGGGATTATGAACGATTAGGGAGAGTGAGTATGAGTGATTTGGTTAAACGGAATTGAGATTTTATAAAGATGTGTTTAGGTTTGAGTATGATCCGACTGAATAAATATTGAGTCTTTGACTCTTAATTGGATAGAGTTATTATAAAAGACAAAGATCAAAAAAAAGTTCACAGTAATAGACCCATAATAAGCAAGTTGTTCTTTAACTGTTAATACGGTAAAAACACGCAAACTTTTCCCTGGCAACACTAAATTTGCATGGCAGCACCAAATTTATCTGACAGCATCAAATTTGCTTGACAGCACCAAATTTGCCTGGCAGCACCAAATTTGCCCGACAACACCAAATTTGCCTTGCCGCACCAAATTTGTTAGCTACCATTTATAGCCTCCAATACCAATCCAAGCATCATCTTTTTACCCAATCCAAACATCATTTCCATCGTTAAATGCTTTTGAAAACGCATCTAACCAAAGCTCGGGGCAGTAGGGCAGTACTAGTGGTTGGGGCTGCTGATTATCAAAAAACTGGCAGCACTAACTAACTCCAGTAATGCATCCTCATCTTAAAACTATCTGCTAAATAAAATATTTACACAAATGCTACAAAAAGTAACATGCTGATTTGCCTCCCCTGAACTAATGCAACTATAGATTGATCATTCCAATGTTAACCACCAAAAAATTATATCTTGTGACATCAAATCCTTTGGTGAGAAGGTCTGCAACATTAGCATCAGTGTGAATCTTGATAAACATTCTATCAATATTTTTATAGCAATCTTATAGAAAAGTGATGTCAGATCTCATGTGCATGGTCCTCGATTGACAGGTCAGATTCTTGACTATACATTATTGGTACTTCTTTGTCAATATAGATTTTGGAAGTTCATGAAAATTAATTCCAGAATCTATCATTGGATTATATATCTAATAGTACTGCCACACAGGTTTAGTTAGATGCAAAATATTTGGTCATGTAGTTAGAATTTGCCACAATCGTCTGCTCTTGCATGCCAAGATATTAGTTTCTACCAAGAAAGTGACTACCACATGTTGTTGATTGCCTGTCAAAGCTGATTAGCTCCTCCCGATAACTCACTGTCTGGAAAGCTTCTAGTTAAAAGGAGAATCCCTACGATACCATAACCCTTGTTTGGGTTGATGTTTTGAGGTACACTAAAATTCTTTTAACTGCCATTAAGTGTGAAGCTTTTTGGAGTGACTTGAAACCTTAGAACAGCGCACATAGACAGCAAACTGATGTCATGGCCTAGATTTTGCAGTCAAATAATCAGAGGAACAATCATAGGACTGTAGACATGACATCTACATCTACACCATCTTATTATCTTTGACAGAGGCTTTTTTTACATAATAGGGTAGTTAGTTGTTTTGAGGAACAAAAAATCAACTTCATAAGGATGTCTGATAAATAACTTGTCTTGACTAATAAAGATTCCCATCAGGTTGCTTCGGTTTCACCGGTAATCCCAAAAAAGAATGTGAGATCACCCATTAGATGCTATCTAGAATCTTGTGTGACATTACAATCTTCAAACTCAGTACATATAGACTGTGTTGTAGAGCCAAATAGATGTTCATCCACATACCACTGGGACTAACATAATGTCACTTCTGTTCTTCTTGATAAAACAATGTTTTGTTCTTGGTACCTCTAAAAAACCATTTTCCTTAGCAGAAAGAAGGAAAGTGCCTCATACCAAGCTTAGGGAGCTAGATGTAGCAATAGAGTTGATCACCTTATAAAACGTGTTTTGGAGGAGTTAAGGTTGGTCAACAAAGCTAGAGGTTGTATGCACGTATACCTCTTCTTCAATTTGTGCCATAAAAGAAATGCACTCTTAATCCATTTGGTAGACTAGGGCAAACCCATGAATGATGCAAAAGCTAAACAACCTGATTGCCTCAATCCTAGCAACAGGTGTACAAAAACTTTATCATAGTCTATACCTTCCTCCTTGTCTCAAACCTTGTGGATACAAGCCTTGTTTTGTTTTTCACAACAATATCCTATTATCCATCTTTTCCTGAAGACCCACTTTGTGCCAATTGCCTTTTTCCCAGATGGCAAATCAACAAGTATCCAAACCTTTTGTAATTTGAACTGGAGCAATTCCTCTTGCATTGCTTCAACCTAGCTTTCATCCTTTAAGGCTTGTGATATCGTCTTGGGTTCTTCTTGGGAGAGAAAACATGCTAAAAAGTCGTTCTGATAGGTCTTTATGATTTGTACTATTTATGATTAAAGACTTGTAGCTTACCAAAGTGTGTTTATTGAGATGATTTTGGATCTTTCCTCTTGTTTGAACTGCTGATTTAGGATCTCCTAGAATTTGACCTTTAGGGTGATCCTTATGAACTCTGAGATGTGCGGAAATAGGTGACTAACATCATGATGTTTATCCATTATTGTGAATCAGCCTCTGCACCCACATCTTCATCATCATAGGCTCTATTGAATATTCTATCATTTGTAAATACATTAGAATCATCTTCTAAGTCAGGCATATTAGGATCAATGGGTAAATCAGCATTAGGGAGAGTAGATGCATCAATAGGTATTTGTCCTCCAAGATAGACAAATGATGATCACCAGTATTTGCACAGGGGAGGTACTAGTAGCACTTAAATACTGGTGTGTTTGCAGTACTAACCAATGGTGAATTGGAAGCACTAACAGATGGCAATACAGTATAAGTTTGTAATACTGGTAGACTGGAGGCTACCTCTCTTCTTTTCTTCTTCAAAAGCTTGTCTTGTAGCATCATCCATAGTTTTAGCAATAATTTCTTGAGCAATCATCCTCTCAAGATCATCTTGCAAGGCTTGGTCAGCTTCTGTCAACATATGTTGTTGTTCTTTTTCAGCAACATCTTCTGAACAATCTGTTTTTTTTTTACATCATTGTCTTTAGGGAAAAAATTTTGACGGTTTATCTTGTGCAGCATTGAACAAAACATTTATACAAAAATTATTGGGCCTAATGAGGGTGTAGGTGGAAAGCATGAGTATGTATACTGAGTAGGTTCCTTATCTTTTTTTTGATGAAAACTGCAACATAATGATCTTGTGTACCTGCCATCCACTTAACCTGGATTTTTACACTAACAGGAATTTATAGTTCATTGTATTTGTTAGAAAAATCAAAGATCAAACATCCAATCGGGACCACTTCCTGCCACATTTGGTTGATCTTCAAGGAAATCAATGTGCATGTTCTCTTTGTTAACAATAAGATATCACTAACAAAAGACAATGATCCGGAGGTCGGGGAGGATAGAAATGAAAGTAAGCCATTTTATTAGAGAGAGAAAAAGGACAAAATAAGTGTGTGTTTGTTTTTCTTTACAAAAAACATTAGAGAGAAACAAAAACACACTTATGAGTCAAATGTTTATCTCACACTTCCTTGGGAATAATGGAGGGGGTATTTATTGTCCATTAGTGGACAACTAATAATTATAAATGTCTAATTATTAAGTTCCCTACTTGTCACACTATAACTAAACTATTGTGAATTCCAGATAGGTTACCCCATATTCTTTTTAGGCTAACTATCTTCCCCCAATATGTGGACCATACGGATATTAATTACAATGTCTATCATGTATGAATAAAAACAAAATAAAGGTCTTCCAAAGCGTTCCAAAGATGAAGATGTCTTCCGAGTTTCACCTTGTCTCGAATGACTTGTTCTCCGGCTTGGATCTTCAGTGTTTTACTTGTACAGGAACCATTGTAGTATGCACGAGTTGGATTAACTTCCCCCCAATTCATGCAGCATGTCTTAAAAAGCTTTCTTCATAGACTCCTTTTTGGTAAAGTTTTTGAATCAGCTTCCCCCCAAACCAACATCCCTATCTTGAGTAGATCCTGAAACTTTGTTGTAGCTTGAACAATCTTCTACTTGTCATTGACGTGCACAGCGGAATTTTGTCGAAGTCAAACCACACATAACGACCAATTCTTCTTGGCATTAGGCTGGGTGAATATTCGTTCGAGGGGTGTGCATGCAGAAATCAGCAGCAAATCTTCTTTACGTATGCGGTTTTACTTTCATAAAACAAATGCTAAATAAGGTAGTTACACTACTTCCCCGGAAGTTGACATCCGGTAACATCCAAAGTCAACTAAGGCCCGCGAATGTACACATTTTCCCCCAATGATTGGTTGCGAACTCTCGGAAGCACATTTCATGCTCGTCGTACGCAAGATTACTCGAGAAGTTCTTGTCTTAAGCATAAATCTTGAAATCTAAACGAACCATTACCCTCTTGTCTTCGGAAACCGTAGAGGAGATGAAGCAAGAATCAAGAAAAACTTGGTATAATCAAGGTCTTGTATATGAAATGTTGGTTGAAGACTTTGAGAATTTTGCTGAGACGGTGAAGTACCTCCTTTGTCTTGGAATGGGACATTAATTCCAATGAGAATTGATGATTACATCTCAACCTTTTAACTCTCTGGCTAACTTAATAACCTCGTATTCTGTCGGCTATTATTGTTGATCAATGGGTAAAGTAAACCAAGATATACCCAACTTGAATTAATGAAGTAAAATCCCCAAATTTGTTACTTAAGCCTGCACTGTTGTTGATTGAAGAACGGTGCATGTTAATCTATATGTACTCTAACCAAAACCAGTGAAAAGTATAAGAAGTACAAAACACCTTTGATAATTTATCCACATCGTCTTCTGCGTGTGACACTGGGTACTAAATGTATTCCATTTAAAGTGAGAGTTACCCAGGTCTGAACCAACCCACCCCTGACTTCTGGTAACTAGATACATTCAAGTCTTAATCATAAACTGTATTCTGTCAAGCAAAGTCGATTAATCGATAGATTGGGTTTAAAGAAAAGGGGTAGCAAATAAAAAGAAGTTCGATGATGAAATAAGTAGACGCCCCTCGTGAAAAACCCACTCTAACTCATATAAAGGGATACCAAATCAAATGTGATCACTTGAAATAGTAGTCCGAAAATCTTTAGATATTTGTCGTTTTAGTGAATTATTGTTCAGGGGATCGTTTTGGCATTAAGTGTTGTGTTTGCTTTGGTGTTTATGTTTTGATTTGACTTGATGATCAATATTCCCAAATTCAGTCACATGCCCAAAGTCGGTCACATGCCCACCTGATGCGGGATGAGTGACCATTTCCTTAATCAGTGTCATGTTTCGCTTGGGAACTTTCAACATATTTTCGCTAGAGAAACAGACTGCATATTTCGCTTTTGAAAATCTAAACATTTTGTTGGTTTAAGGAAATTAACCATTTTGCTTGGTTTAAGAAACTGTTTCGTTGAGAAAAAATTGCACATTTTCGCTTGACAGGGGGGGGGGAATAAGTTGCACATTTCGCTTGAAAATTTTGTCGGCTGCAAGTTGTTCCATTAATATGACATATTTTTCGCTCGAAATGTACGTTTGACCTGCATTATTCGCTTTAATAAGTACTTATTTCGCTCCGAAATACATTTTTCAGTCCGGAATACATATTTCGCTCCATTCAAGAACACATTTCGCTCCCTTCAAACATGTTTCGCTGTCTTTAAAACACATTTCGCTTCCTTCAAAACATGTTTCGCTTTGTCTTCTATAAAATTTCTTCCAAATCCCAGAAATTTTGACTCCAAAAAGCGTGTGTGTTTTGATACCCAAATAAGTTGCTAGTACATATAAGACTAACAAAAGTACAAGTTGATCGTCGTAAAACACACGTTTTAGATCAAAAAGTAAAGGTGCGTTCGGTTGGAGTTTTTACCCAAAAAAACACCTACGAAACACCTCCAATATGAAACCCCGAACAACTCCATATCTGCCTAGGATTGATATGACAATTGTTAACTATAAGATTTCACTAAAAAAACGGCCAAAAATTACAATGATAAATGCCGGCTTATTATATTTTCAAAATTTTGATCCGATTGCGGGGAGGATAGAAATGAAAGTAAGCCATTTTATTAGAGAAAGAAAAGAAAGAGTGTGTGTGTTTTCTAGAGAGAGAACAAAACAAGACAAATATTTATCCTCACCCCTCCATGGAAGTATGGAGGGGTTTTATTTTTTATTGTCCTTGTATCTTGTACTTGTCCTAGTAACTATTTGTAACTTGTTATTATTAGTCCTACGTGTCACACTATAACTATAATATTTGTAATTCAGAAATTTCACATATTTTATGGGAGACTCTTCTACTCTTTTGGTTTCTTTTGTTGTATACTTTAAATGCCTTACTAGTAGTAGGAGTATCTCAAAAATATCTTCATCGGGATTTTTATCAAATTTGCCCAAGGGATCTAAGGTGTTCAAAATGGTTAAGGTGGACCCAAACGGTCACTAAAATAATACTAGGTGGTTTACCTATTATAGTTCATGAGGTGTTTATTTTGGACGGTTTGGTCCTAATAAACCCTCTTCAGTACATAGCAAGCAGTGTTTACTGCTTGCCTAAAATGAGGATGGGAAAAGTGTTTGCTAAGCATAGTTCCTAGCAGCCTTTAATTAGGGTCCTGTTTTTATTTTCGACCACACCTTTTGCTGGTGGAGTTCTTAGCCACAACTAAACTAAATTTTTATCCATTTCTTAGAGCAGGAATTTCATACAAAGCGTGGTTCTTAAAGTCTGTCCATGATCACTTCTAATGATTTTAACTTTATGGTTCATTTGGTATTCTAAGACTTTTTTTTGGTATAAATTTATAATGGATCTCAGTAGTTTCAGTCCTTAGTAACTAAGAAAAATACCCAACTAAATCTACTGAAATCATCAATCACAACCAAACAGTACTTTTTTCTTATTAATACTTTCTACTAAGATAGGTCCAAATAAGTCCATATGAAGTAATTTAAGGGCTTTCTCGATAGTTATTCCTAAAATTGGCCTTACGGATGCCTTTATGTTTCTTACCCTTTTGCAGGCAACACAAGTGTGGGTCATTTACAAAAACTTAGCAAGGTAGGTCCTCTAACTAGGTGTCCCTTAACAAGTTTTGTTTATTATTTTGGAAATTCACAATGACTAATCTCCTGATGCCATAATTTAGAACTCATCTGTTGTTGCATTTGCATAGAAACAAGTTATACCGCCGGAGGAACAATGTTATATAAATCCAAAATGTACACCAACATTTTGTCTAGGAGTCTAAGTACAACTTGATTTTCATCAAGAAGCTTAAAGCTAGGAGGACTGGAATAAGGCATTTTGTGTCAGTAAAGAGGACATGTTTTTCGTTTCACACATTTGTGAGACAAAGAAAAAGGTTTTTAAAACCTAAGTCTCAGCTACAAAATAGACATAATCAAAAGCTAATTAGCAGTTCTTTTGATTTTACTTACCTGTTATTTATATCTATTTGGGATCACTGCCAAAGCACCAAAACGCATCCTATTGTAATCTTCATAATTTTTTTTTTTGAAAAGATAAGTTTTTGACCAGTTATATGGCTATAGCAACACTATACACTACTGCTGATGTGTAAACAGATCTCTGATTGCCCTACATAAAAAGTAAGAGAAATTCGTATCCTCTTAGGGACCAAGTTCACACTAGACTTGGATATCCCTTTTGGGTCAACCATACTCAAACTTATTGAGTATGAAAGGATCTTTTTCTTTGGACTCATGATCCATTGTAATTTCCTTAGGCCTCCATACCACCTTGACTTCTTAATGATCTATCATCTTATCCATCTTACCCTTACCAATATTAACTACTGCTCTTGTCCCAGCAGTAGTCATATTTTTAACCCCAGAAGTTTTAATATCTTATTTTAAGTCTTTGGGTCTAATAGCTGGTCTTGTGTAGTAAGACCTCTTGATTGGGGAATATGAGGCTCTCGGTCTTACATTGTCCATTCTTGGGTAAATTGGTCTAATAACACTATCGGTTTGTGCTATTTTTGGGGCAAATGGCCTAGCAGTACTAACAGGCCTAGTAGTACTAATAGGCCTAGCAGTACTAATAGGCTTAGCAGTACTAACAGTATGTACTGCTCTTTTCCCATTTGGCCTAACAGGATTAACGAAACCTGTCCTGGTTAGTACTCCTGATGGGACAAAAGTCCTTCTTGCTTGAGGGTATTTCAATTTATTTGAAATTTTTTGATGATTTACCCTTTTAGCATTATCCCATACTGGTTTGACCAGTATGGACCACAGTTTTCAGCTTAGGTTCTGGACTCTCTTTGGCATAAAAATCACAATCTTTGATCAAATGGTCAGGACTTTTACAGATAAAGCAAGCTTTTATTTTCTTAAATCCAATCCCTTCTTTCTGAGAAATTTGACCAATTTTATCAACTTGAGTTTTAATTGTTTGAGTCTCATTTGTCTTAATAGGACTAACTGTGTTTACTTCAGACACATCATCCTCATCATCTGAGTACCAATCCTCAATGATGACTTTGTCTCTGTTAATTTTTGGTTTAGGCACAACTGATTCATGAACTGACTTAGGTTTTTCTATGTTTACTTCATTTGTTTTACCTACAGTCTCACTAGTTTTAGATTTACTAGTATCAGTATTAAGCTTAGTTGTTTTTGACTCAATGATTTTCTTTCTAATGGCATATTCATCTAAACCTGCAAATGATATGTCAGCTCTTGGGGTTAGGAAGTTCCCTGTTATAGGAGGGGGAACAACATGATACCCATCTGCTTTGGAGAACCTATCATTTGCTGGTGTGATTTCTTCATCACTTGATCTAACCTCAAAAACACTCATACTTATCTCACTATCAGTTTCAGACTTGTTACTCATTTCATCCAATTGTGTGCCATATCCTAAACCATTTTTATCTTTAGCATGTAACACCCCCAAATCTGGGTAGCAGCGGAATGTTGAATATCCGAGGGCGTTACTTCATAGATCAATAGCACAAGATATGAGAACGACCACTAAACGTGTCGTTTTAAAAGATACATTGGATTTAACAAAATACTTGTTCATTACATAAGATCATGGCTTCAAATTGTTCGACAATATAAGTAAAGATTTCGGTTTATAACAAATGTTCCCAAAATGTAATACGACCCCAAATCTTTAGTATTGACTCTCTCCAAAGAGTGACCCCCAATGTATCTGGGCACCTCGTGCCTTATTGACCTGAGAAAAACATGCTTAAAACGTCAACATAAAGTTGGTGAATTCATAGGTTTATGTATATAAATTTCAGGACCGCAAGATTTCCAAGTGTATGATTAAGCAACAAATGCAAACATCATAAAAAGTAATTACATTTTCCTAAGCTCATGACACTGAAGCTCGACATGTATGAATGCAATAAATTGCCAATATTTTCCCATGAATGATGTTCTAACCCGCAACATCCCAAATTCGACATGATATGCATCCGTTGGTTCACTCTGTGACACCAGTGAGAGCTACTCACCCGGATGGGGATGTCAATCCCAAATAGATCTATTTATAACACTCGCGCTTACAATCTAGTAATTGACAGTTCATGATAATGGGCTCAGTGGGTTATCGCTACTTAGGCAAACACGTAATCATTGTATAAAATGTACACTTGCGTCTAATTTGTAAAACAAAGCATGTTCTCACCCCAAAGATGTAATTCATTTAAATAACTGTAAAGCATGGGGCTATGAACTCACCTTAGTAAATAGTCCTCTAAAAATGATAATTATACCCAAGAATGGCAATGAATCACACCGTCAAATACCTAAGTAAATACGGTCAGTCTTAGTCTACAAGTTTAGGCTAACGACTTAATGCATAAACTACAACAAATTGCTAGTTTATATATACTGTTATCACTTGTGTGGTGATGCACATGTTTAAGTATATGTGTTATATATGTATTTATTAATTGTTTAGTTTATGTATTTAAAACCATGTTTCTAATTTGAATAATATCCACATTACCTTATACCCGGTTCGATATGCCAAGTACTTATAAAACCACTTTTGCTTCATAAAATACCCTTAGGTTTCTGAATTGGCAGAAATGGCCCTTGTAGTTTGAAATAGCCAGTTTACAATTTATACCCTTAAGTTTTCCATATTTACACTTTTAGTCACTCAACTTGACAAAATCACACTTTGGTTTAGTTAATGACCCAAACAGCCCTTTAAGTTTTACAAATGACAAAAAACAGTCCCTTAACTTCCAAAAACAGTAAGATGGGCAGTTTCAACCCTCAAGTTTTAAATTTGACACCTTTAACCCCTCAACTTACCAAAATCGCATTTTAAGTCCAATTAAGTTCTAAAAAGTGGCAACAAGTTTTATTAAGCTCCAATAAGCAAAACTAACTGTTTTGGCATATAAATAAGCTTGGATGAGTTTATTTGGGCTTATTGGGCTTTTCGGCCCAATAACAATTCGAATTTAGCTCTTAAGGGTCCAAAAGGGTTTTTAAGGTGACAAGGACTTTCATTAAGCTCAATTAAGCCATTTAAACCGTTGGGCTTAAATATAGCTCGGAAAGCTAGTTTGCCCTATTGGTCTGCGGCCCATTAAAACAAAATCCCATAGCCTTTTATGTATCAGTAACGTTCTAACTACTTTCAAGTGGGCGTATGCTTTAATTATGTTACTTGAGTCTTCAACAAGCTGCTTGGCTCAATGGCTTATACCGAGAAGCCTTAAGCTGCTGTACGGTGGCTTGATGGGTCCCTATAAGGCCCGATACGGATTTTAAGTAAGTATGGGCCTCACACTTGGTCTATGCCTTCTAGCTTCCTAATAACCCATAAGCTGATAGCTTGCTACTAAGCCTAATAAGCTGATATTTGACTATTGGGCCCGGATTGGCCTCGCTAAGATCGATGAGGTTTCATTTGCCACAATAAATATGCCATAAGCACTTAGCCGTAAACCAACCTCATATAAAGACGTTGCTAACATGTTTTGTGGTTTTAGGCTTAACAGTGGCCTTATACGCTCGCTGTGGTATGTGTACTGTTCTTAAACATTCCATTCTCATGTTTAAGCGAACCCATTATGTCGTGGCTGGATTTTAAGATATGTTTTTATATGTTTTAACATGTTTTAACACCACACATGTCATATACAAGCATGCATACGTACGTGATTATGCATGGGTTCACGTTAGTTCGTTACACACAAGCTAATTGTGACCTATTTGACTATCCAAGAGAAATACGAGTAAAGCTTGAGTATTAAATCTCATTACTAATGGGTTTGTTTTCTTTGGTATCTAGCACCACACAAGTCTTTTTATACTGATCTAAAGCGTGGACCGTGCCAAGGTTGAACCATGCATGTTCACGCACACGTTACTTGTTAAACACAAGCTAACGTGGTCTATATGACTAGATAAGAAGAAAACAATTATAATATGAATGAGTTATGAACATAAATGACTTAGTACGACTTACAAAGGTCCTAAGGATTTGAATTTGAGTTAGGAAAGCAACCTGATTCGTGTACACACCCGTGCGTGTGTTAAACCCGAGATTCAAAGCTTTCAATACCCCTTGTGTGTCCTTAGACGTGCTTAGGATAAACCTTTGAGTGTTTGGAAATGAATTTGAGGGTGCGTATGGGTTCGGTTATGTGTGACCCGAATTCTAGAAGAGAGAAATGAGGGTGGTTCTTGTTTAAGAGAGGGTTTAAGAGTTGTAAGAAGTGTTTAAGGTAAATGTGAGTCTGTATATATAGGCATGAGAACTAGTTTCATTTCCTAGTCCCACAATCAAACCAAACCGTGCCCTATTTAGTAGTTTAGTTTCTGTTACTCGCTAAGTGTTTTGCTAATACACATAGTACATATCCTAATTACCATATATGTGTAACAAATATTTACCTAGGATTTGACCAAGATTTCATGGTTTGATTAAGCTTGTATGTTCCGCGGGTTTCAAGAGAAAGAAGAAAAATTATTAGCCCTTGTGTATTAAGGTATATCTAGGGGAACATTTAGTAGCACTTAATTAAAACCTTGATGTACCAGTACGTAGAAGATTTATATTGATTTACACAAGTGACAAAAGTTTAATGGTTTCATTTCCAATAATCAGCCAACTTGGTTTATCAACACAAAAAAATAATAAATTTTTTGTGGTTTGGGGATTAAATGTATTGGTTTTAGTCTAGTAATCTGAAGGTATTTCCGAGGTTTTTAAACGTAATTATTCTAATACTTAATCCTTCTAACGTACCAATAAAAATAAAATACGCAAGTTTAGAATAATTATCCCTTCTTATAATTATACAACACTGATGATGTAAACCTTAATTTACTTGGTGACCAGTTACGTTAAATGATTATTATAGGCTACGCATTTTAGCTAAAAATTAAATTAAAAGAAACCGTATCAGGACCAAAATAAATAGTGCGAATAATCGGAGTCGTAAATGACCTAAAATTAGAAATGTATACACTACCAATTTTGGTATTCACCTATACAAACTTTTAGTGCGCTTCAACCCTTATACTCAAACCTAACATGACCTAAGAATTTCAAAGTGCACTATATAAGTAATAAAAAAGAACCGAAAAAAATAAAACACGTAGATCAAACATAATACGTAATATGGATAATGAAAATGATTAAATGTCAATAACAATTAATAAAAACATAACTAATAAAAATAACATCAACTATTATATGGATGGATTCAATAAGCCAAAATAATATAATTAAATTGACCACGAAAAGTTAAAGTATAATTACAAGTTGTGTAAAATTAATGTTCTTGATCACCTAGTCGAACGCCATGGCAAACCCCAAAGGGTTTGCCCTATACCTTGTTGTTGCGCACCTACTTTACCCTTTTCTTTCTTTGCGGCTTTCACACCAGACGTACCAGAATGAGATATAAGAATGCAATATGCATTCTTTTTATACTAAATATCAAGTTTCCACCATGTATGACATTGGCCCTTGTAGTTTGGGGTAAAAAATGTAACTTTAGTATTATTTTACACCAAATAAGTCCCTGTGATAGCTCATACATTACAGCGTAACCCAGTACATGGTTACACCTTAACACTCCTGACGCGGCTTTCCTTCTTTATTTAATAAATTCGGTTACGGCGTAATTAATAATCATGTTGCGCCATAACCCTTAGTCGGCAACAATATAATTTCCATAATAAAAGATTATAGCGTAACTGTATTGGATGTTACGCCGTAAAGCCTCGTCAGCACCGAATCTTCGTATTATTTAATTGATTGTCTTTAAAGGATCAAAATCTTCATGATAAATAACTGATTACGGCGTACCCCGAAGACTTTTACGCCGTAATCTCTTTGTCAGCAACGTTACGGCGTAACCAATGTATTAATTACGCCGTAACTCATGAATAATGCGGATTTTGATATAAAAAGCCGTTTTTCCGCATCTTTTCTGTTCCATTGTCCAAATAACCTAAAATACAAAATATTAACGAATTGAGTACCAAAACGATATAAAGCAATGCAATAAATGTGGGAATTCTACTTGCCCTTAAGTAGAACTTTTTAAATAATTCTCAAAAAGATATTTTCCTAGTTATCCAGGAAGATATGAAGTTAAAAATTACCTATGCCAGAAAATTCCAAACCGAGCACCTCACGAACGGAAAAACGAATAACACTCATACTCTCACTAATCAATTGTTTACATTTTGGTGATCACTCAACTGCTCAGTCATGGCGAGTATTCTATCATAAGCTTCACCAGGATACTAAGCTTCACCACTAGAGTCTAGATGCAACTGTTCAAAAAGGCAAATGGGTTGACACAACACAAAGGCTTACGGGGCGAATCATTCTCTAAATGCAATCTTTACCAAAAGCGTTACACCAACAAGGGCAACAAAACCACACATAGAGATCCGTAATGACGGATGAGACATGTATGATTGCGCACTCCCTCATTCGAGCAAAACTAGCTGTTAGGAAGGAGAATGATATAGGTGATAAGACATGGATCATCTTTTGACTTGTTGGTTAAAATAAAAACACATAACAAATAGTTTCCTAAGTCCACAATCTCCCCGTCACTTGTCGCATTAAAATCCCATAAGGTAAAAATGAGGGTAAAGAGTCAAGGGGTCTCCATAATACACGAGTTAATGCGTATGAAATGTAGTGTAGTGCATTAACTCGGCCTTCATCATTAATGATTATGTGCTAAAAAAATTGAAAATTGGGCCAAAATAGCTTATAATCTCACCAAATACCTCATTTCTATCTCCCTTCCCCCCACTTGAGTTGTACAATGTCCGCATTTTACAAATAGACTTATAATAGTAAGGAGAGATAAAAATGTCATGGGTTTATAAGAACTACCATGTATAACTAATCATCGCCAGCTGAACAAGGCGGAAATACTACCACAATACGACAAATAATGATTATCAACTAATAAACACTTGGTTGCTGTTAATACAAATATGTCTAAAAACGTTATTTATATTTTTCGACCTCTCGATGTTTTGATAATAACAAAATGTAAAAACGTTTACGATAAAAATATAATTCATTTTATAAATTACTAACCGTAAAATTATATTTCTAAGATTAATCACTTAAGGTACGGATAAACAAATCATTAAACATGATTAGTGATTAAGAAAATATTTTTCTTAAACCTTACATTTCTAGAAAAGTGTTTTTATAAAAATATAAAAACAAAATATTTATTTATAAAAGAAATGTATTATTAAAATAATAAATTTAAAATTAATTTTTCCCCCCAAAATGGAAGGTTCTAAAACACATAACATCTTCCCCACGAAATACAAAAAGAGACGTAGCTAACGCTGCCCCCTTATTATTAGGGGACCCCGGACCGCCGCCCAGCACCAACGACTCTTTTTATGTCGCCTATTCAATACTGGGGTCACCCATCTGAAATACAGAACCTCTTGCCACGAATTTTCTTAGATCCACTTTTTATTTTCTTTCTTTCTTTCTAAAACACATATCTTAATCACTAACATACCTAGATCTTGTTTAAGTGATTAATTCTTTCTTCCTCCATTCTTCTTCTAATCAAGTGCAAGAGAAGAACAATCGTATTCTTCTACATACAATGTGAATATAAGTGATCTCCTTCTTCCTCCTCAAGATCACAAGTCCCTTAATTAGATAACTTTGTGTTGTATGTGTAAATTGGATTATGTGTAATCCAATTGCGTAAATTGTGTATTTGAAGATTTGATTGTTGTCAATCCAAGAGTATATACCTTATGACGTGTAAAGACTTAGTGAAGCTAGATTGGTTCTAGCTATAATAGACTCACATCTACTTAGTCGAAAAGAAAGTAAGCGACTGTAAATATTTAATCCGCCTACAGGGATCTTGTTGACATAGTGAAATCTCGAGTGATACTCGGATAGTAGGAAACGAAAAGGGCTTTGTACCGAACCACTAGAAATCTTGTGTCTTGTTTGATCGTCGGAATGGGGGGATCGCTCTATATTGTTATTTTACTTAGTCATTACATTAGATAGTTTAGTTGTGATTCATATTGTTGATTGATTGACATATAACTCGAATCAAAGTATTTTATAAGGAAAGTTTTAAAACGGTCAATTACCTGGTACACTATTCAACCCCCCTTTTAGTTTCCTACAGTTGCATTCTTTTTTTTATGCAAGACAAGGATACAATAAATCATAATACAAACACATAAGATACATAGCGTCCTTCCACTTGAATTAGCTTCTTCAAACTCCGTCTTTTCTTTAAGACCACTCTATCTTTACCCGCAACCTTCTCCATTGAAACCTAAAATAACCATAACTCCTTGATCAGTGACTAAAAAACTTCAGTAGCTAAGGCGATAGTAACGAAACAACCATTATCTGGGTTTTTATAAAATGAAAGAAAGGCTCAACATTGTTTACTATGGTATCTTCAATAAAGATGAATGCAACAAGTTTTAACATGGGATGACTAATCAGTTAATAACACAAACATAACATATGGGCTATTTAGAGTTAATCCAAAATTACCTTTTATTCACAGCTACACGATGTACACTGGTGCAATGCCCATTATGTGTGTCTCGAAAAATATATCAGCCAAATTCTAAAAGTCGACTACAGCCACCGCACACTCCATTTTATAGATTTTTAAGTATAAGGGGAAAACGAAAAGCCTTATGCCTCACTCAAAGGAATTATAAGGTAGGGAGTCATTATAGTTTTTAACGAGTTTAATAAGAAAACATGTCCTAAAGTTTATTAATGAAACATTTCAAATAAACTAGAAAAATAAAAGACAAGATATAATCAAAAGTATTTCATTGTCCAATCCCTTCCCCCCCCCAGCTGAGTCAAACATAAGCAATAAAAACTTGTTAGGATCTCGAACTAGATAATTCTTCTAGCCTATTTGTGGTTGTATAGTACTATGTAAATCACAAGCATATACGTGAGAGACCACTAAGAAAGTTAGGCGGAAAACTAAACATTCAACAAAAAGAACAACTAATATAATCAAGTGATCCTCTATGATCTTTCAATTGATAATAAAATCGTTTTTCTAATTTTGCAATCGTTACCCAACCCAAATGCGTAAAGTTCTTTAGAAGAAGAAACCCTAAATTAGTCAACGAAAAAACTAAAATCACTTACGGAGATATACACAATAACAATCCACTTCTAATGTATCTCATTCCTATATTAATAGATAATACTAGAATTTAACGATAATTTCCTTAATTACATGTAATTACGCCTATAAATAACACACAATTCTTTTCTCTTCAGCAGGACAGAACATGACCAGCAGAGAATTGCAGACATGAAACTGGCCAGCATGAACATTATCAGCAGAATGCTATATAAACTATCATACAGAACGACTTATGCGATCAACAAACGAACATGTCTAACAGCAGAAACGACACTTAGTCGTTTTTAATTTGTCCCAACAATCCTCCCCTAAACTTGGTTTTGACTCCGTTAATTCCAAGTTTCTAGATAGATCGTCGCAAAACAAGAGGATTGAGAAGCAGTAGGAACAACGGAAACAGCAGCAGCAACACAAGCAGCAGAAACTAGAGAAGCCACAGCACACAAAGAAATACATTAACTCAAAAGACGAGCAGGAATCAACGACTGCAGCAACATCTCTAAAAACGCACTTCCATTCGTGCAGCAACAAAGTAGATTTGATAAGCTTACCAAGTAGCTACTCACTCTGGCTAGTGATACTTTGGTGAAAACAACACCCTGTTGTAAAACCAGTCCAATTTCTCAGAACGTGAATCAAGGGTGAATTGGAATACCCTAACAGTTTTTGGCAAACCGTCACAGCCATACAACGGATTTGACACGTCTTTACCTGTAGCCGTTTGCTCAGGACTAGCCAACTCTTCATACACAGAGTAATATGGTGAGTCGATAACCATACAATTTTTAGTAAATTGTCAACTATCAACGGATTTGAGAAAGTCTTTACCATGAGCCGTTTGCTATGGACTAGCCACTTTTCATCCAAAGAATATGGAAAGTGATAACCATCCAGTTTTGGGTAACCTGGCAACCATCAACGGATTTGATAAAGTCTTTACCAAGAGCCGTACCCTCTTGGACTAGCCACTCTTTGTTACAAGAACATGGTGAGTGAAGGCCATAGGATTTTTAGCAAACCCTTACAGCTATCAACGGATTTGAGAAACACACCAAAGCCGTTTGCAAAGGTGAGCCAGACTCTTTCTTGGCTGTTAGCCATGGTGAGCTGAAAACCATTTGTCGTGCAGTGCAAGCACTAACACCAAAATTATGCAACACTATATCTTTACAACACTATACTATGACAGGGATGTATCTAAATCTAAGGATGTTAAATGCTATTTTTTTTTAAATAATGCAACTAAACTATTGAAGCAAATACAAACACGAACACAGAAACAACTTACATAGGAGCAGATGCAAGACATTCATATGATTGCCGTAAGCCAGTCTGGACCGTCTGAATAATATTCCCAGCAACAACAACATCCCGACAGTATGAGGGTGGAACTGTGAGCCTGTGGCGTAACATCCGTTCAAGCAGTGTTGCCCGGATAGGATAGAATTTGTCCACAAACATATACACAGTCTTCCCATTCGTTAAATCCAGGACATGAACAGAGCTCTTGGGATACAACTTCCAGCTACTCACAATCCATTCATCTTGTGTACGCCAAAAATCTTCCACGTCATCCGAATGAAGTGACTGACACAACATATTCACATCCCTCCAGAGGTCTAAACCAATGTTTACATCTGGGTTTAACCGAAAGTACCTATTCATCCGTCGTCACAACAGAAGAATATCCGCACGATAAACATGAGGTAGCAACTATTTCAAGTAGGTAAAGTACTTTCGCCGCCTGTTCTGCTGATAATAAATATGAATATAACTGTTACCAGGCGGGCAACTCACCATCTCCCAATCTTTGAATTCACCATATGGAAGAGGAGGAATATAATTCTCCATGTCATCATCACTCTCACTCTCAGAACTGGAAAAATCCTCAACAGGTTTATCCCATAGGCAGTCATCACTCCTCACCCCAAGATGTTTACGACGATTCCGAGGAGGAGAAGAGGCATAATCAGAAACAGTTTCCACCTTAACCCGTGGATCAACAATCTCATCATCAGGAAGCTTGTCCACAAGCACAACACCATCAGCAGAAATAGACTGACCCCTAAAGAGAATCTCAGCAAGCACTTCGTCATCCGAGTCAGGATCAGGAGCAACCCGGGACATACCAAGCTGCTCTTCCTCATCACTTTCAAGGAAAAAGTCATGAATACCCCCTGATGTGGATTCAAACAAGACATCAATTGGTATGTGATCAGAAGAGACATTTGATGGTGAAGAACTGGCAACAGAATCTGCAAACGGTGAAACTCCAATCTCACGGCGTGAACCAGCAGAATCTATGGCTGCTGGAGTGGTGACAGTAGAGTCAGTAACTGGAGCACCAAATGCACTACCAGCAGGATGAGAACCACCACCACCAGCAGAATCAAGATCATCAGCAGTATGAGTTGTAACAGCAGGAACACTAGCTGGCTGTGAAGAAGCACGTTCAACCCTTTCTTTTGTCCTCTTAGAAAAGGCTCAGTAATGTCAGGCTTGGGTCGTAACAGGTTTGTACTGAAGCACCTCAACAACGAATCTTTTCAAGGCGCCTACAAATATACTCTACTCCTTCAATCCAACTGTTTTTGTATTCATAGCTTGACTCTTCCATTGTGATGGTACCATATGACTGCACACCATGAATTTTAACCAGTTGCGAATCACTGTGTGACCTCAGATTTCTTAATGGCTTACCCTTGAGAGCTCGATACCGTAAGTCTGCCAAGGCTCGCTTTTTCCGTTCCTTAACAGCAGTCATGCGCTCAATAAAGTTTTCCTCGGTGACATCAGCGCCCAACAACTCGCGTGCCAATGCTGGATTTGAACCAACTTGCATCATCAAATTCAACCAGTCTGTTTCTGTCATACGCATCATAAGATCGTCTAGTTCCTTTGCGCGCTCTTCAGAAACATTTGGCAAGTCTTCCTGAGTCCAAATCCGCAGCCTGTTAACTGTTGAACAATCCTCACTAGCTTGTTCAACTTTCGAAAGCGTTTCCTGGCTTGTGCATCCTCTGCAAGAAACTCAGCAGGAATATCCAAATCAGGCATAGGAGCCTTTCCCTTGTCAGCAGCAACAGAAGGACCAGCAGATTCAGATACTGCTGTGTGAGGAAGACCATCAGCAGAAAGATTAGCTTGAAACTGCTCAAAAGCTGGAGTAGAGAACTCTGTCCTGGCACGGCGATAAGCAGACCTCTTACGCCTTAGAGGAACCTCCTCCTCTTCGCGTTCCTCCACATCCGCAGAAGGAACAGCAGGTTGATCATGACCTAGAGCTGCAGATGCCAGCCGGGATAATCCATCAAGGTCAACATCATCCTGAATGTCCACATCCCCTTCCGCTGCAGGGACATCACCCACCAACCGTGTTGTCCGCAACTGCTTAACCGTTTTCTCTAGCTTCTTGACTCTAGAAACTAGTGTCAAAATAGCACCCCCCATAATTTTCTTTGTCGTTCCCAGCTCAGTTTCCAAGGAGTCAAGACGTCCCATACACCTGTCAAGCTTTGCAGATAAACTAGTTAGTAGAACAGGGTCCTCTGCCCTACCAGCAGCATCGGCTGTTGGTGTAGAAGCATCATTGGGCCGAACAGGTGACTCCACATGGAATCCACCATGAGTGGTGTCATCTTCCATGGAAAGGAGATTATCAAGGTCCTCAGGCTCAAGATAGTTGTCAGGCCTAGGTTGGGGACCAAAGATAATGGGTTCCACAAAGTCAGGGTCAACATAACCCTGGGTCTGGCTGTGGACAAAATAATTGATCAATGACTTCAGGGTTCCCACATCCCCATCTGGGGTCGCGTGCAGGGCCAAATACTAATGGCTCCTCAAACATAAAGGTCTGAGCGGGCGGGGAAGGTGGAGACGCAGGCTCAGGAGTAGGATCCCTAACGGGAGAATGTGCAGGAACAGAAGGCCATGTGTCTCTAGTCCAGTAACATGAGAACCGGGTTAGGGACTATCCCCATTCTGTCTCAGGCGCCTCTCCGGTGTTGGATCCCTAACAGGGGAAACCGAGGAGAGTAAGGTTCAGGTGGTGCTCCTCCAACTGTACTACCAGCAGCTTCATGGGCAGCAACATTTTCCTCAGCAGCAGCATCATCGCCAGCAGCAGCAATGGCAAGCATGGGTGGTGTCAAAGGTATTGGCTGACCCTCCCATTTAAATCTCATATTAGCAAACAGTTTCCTAGTAAAGCCAAATGTTGGTCTAGGGGTTCGGTCAGCAGTCTCTATGGCCACAATCATTTGTAAAAACCTTGGGTACATTAAAAATTTATTCTTAGTAGCCTTAACATTCCCAATCATCCCTTCTAAAATAAATCGAGAGAAATTATATACCCGACCAGTCGACAAACAAAGAAGGGCTGTGGCAATGGAACTAGGAAATTGATTCCAACTTCCAGACTTAGGGCTCAGACAGTGCATAAGGGTGTGCACCAGAAATCTCCATTGAGGAGATAAATGGTTCTTAAGAAAGGTAAGAGCCCGATCCGTCGGATACCCAATAGCCCTCATACCCTCAAGAATATCACTATTGGGCATGTCAAAAATGCCATTGGCATCGTCAAAGTGTAACTGAGTCCTAATGAGAGACTCAGTCACGACCACCTCACGGCCGTCAATAGTGGCGACTAGGTCATGAGACCCAGCAGCATTTGGGCGAACAACAGCTGTTGCCCAAAATTGTTTGACCAAAGAGTCAAACACGACCGGAGGGGCATGTGTCAAAGCGTACCTTAATGGAGAGTGGTCCAAATAACTGAGGATATCTGTGAAGTCCTCGCAGCCTCTTTCCCTTCCCAAGTAAGCGATTTTGTTGTGATCATCTTTGTACTGGAGTGCCGCCATTGGTGATGATTGAATTTAGGGTGATGATACAGAGTATACAGAGGCAAATGATTTTGGTGTATGTGTGTGGGAAAGATGAAAAATTGATTTGGGATTAATTAGGTTAATTGTGTCCAAAGAGAACCTTTTAATTTGATTGGTACAATTTTAACCTTGGAAGTTGAAGTAATTAAGTGAAAAGCAACTTGGACGCCGCCTGTTCAGGCAAGTGGTAGCCGCCAATCACCATTTAAACTAGATTTAAAACGAAAACTATTCTACTTCCATTTTAAGACCAGCACCTCACCCACCCCCCCCCCGCCCAGTAATAAATCAAACATCAGTCAACCACTCTTAAAACCTGCAGAAACAAGTCAAGTACATAATTAATAGATGACAGGCACAAACATTTAATTCAGGCAATACATTGATACACCAGCAGGAATGGAGACTACCAGCAGAAACTTAGTAACTAGTGGCAGAGACCAACCAACCAGCAAAATCAAACTGAGCACAGCAGAAACTAAGTTGAGACAGCATAAACAAGTAACTACCAGCAGAAATAACTCAGCCAGCAGAAACATGATACTACCAGCACAAACTAGTTCAGCAGCATAAAAGGATGTATTGACAGCATAAACAACTCCAGCAGCATGAATGTAGTCAGCCAGCAGAAAGTTTCAACCAACAGCAGAAATCGTGCAAACAGCAGGAATACACACCCCATCAGCAGAAATGAATCCACCAGGAGAAGTATGCCTCCCAGCATGAACACGGAACCAACAGCATAATCCATAGCTACCAGCAGAAACAAGACATCCAGCAGGAAGAATAACTCCCAGCAGAATCATAGTACTACCAGCAGAAACCAACCTGTCAGCAGGAATAATGTACAACTAGCAGCAGTATTGACTACCTGCAATTACAAGAAAATAAAATCCCACAAAACACCATATCAACCTGCGAAAAAGTTAGAATATACAAGTATACAACAACAAGCCTCCCCTTAGGCTTAAACCTCCCCTCAATTCACGAAAGAGGGATTCACCATTCCAATATGGACCACCAGATACTCAAATC
Source organism: Tanacetum coccineum (assembly GCA_026074375.1). Classification (NCBI taxonomy): domain Eukaryota; kingdom Viridiplantae; phylum Streptophyta; class Magnoliopsida; order Asterales; family Asteraceae; genus Tanacetum; species Tanacetum coccineum. The sequence goes on from BQNB010000066.1 coordinate 38,217, forward strand.
TTGGTCCATCAAATGCCTTGGTCAGTAAATCAGCCACATTATCATCGGTGTGAATCTTCAGCACCTGTATCAAGTTCTTTTCATTGGCATCTCTTATAAAGTGATGCCTAATCTCAATATGCTTGGTCCTTTGATGAAAGACTGGGTTCTTCACAATGCATATGGTGCTCTGGTTGTCTATGAAGATTTTGGTATTCATGAAGTTGAATCCATAATCCAGCAACTGGTTCTGAATCCAGAGTACCTGTGCACAGCAGCTAGCAGCAGCAACATACTCGGCTTCTGTTGAAGAAGTAGCCACAATAGTCTGCTTCTTGCACTGCCATGAAATTAACCTTCTGCCCAGAAATTGACATCCACCTGTAGTGGATTTCCTATCACCATGAGAACCAGCATAATCACTATCACTGTAGGCTTCCAACTGAAAAGGAGAATCTTTAGGGTACCACAAGCCTAATTTTGGTTGCCCTTTTAGATACTTGAATATCTTCTTGACCGCATTCAGATGAGAAGTCAGTGGAGTAACTTGATGTCTGGAACAGGCACTAACCGCAAACATTATGTCAGGTCTTGAAGCTGTGAGATACATAAGTGACCCAATCATGGATCTGTACAAATGTACATTAACTGGAGGATCAGTTTCATCTTTCAATTTGGTCTTAGCAGCTTCATAGGGTGTTGATGCAGTTCTGACAGATTCCATGTCAACTTTTTGTAAGCAAGGCTTTAACGACCTGACTTCGCTGATAAAAATACCATCAGGCAACTGTTTCACCTGTAGACCTAAGAAGAAAGTCATCTCTCCCATAGCACTCATTTCAAATTCTCCCTTCATCAACACCTCAAATTCTGCACACCAGGCTTTATTGGTGGATCCAAAAATGATATCATCCACATAAACCTGTACCAAAATTATATCCCTGGAATCTTTCTTGATGAAAAGCGTCTTGTCAATAGTACCTCTTCTGTAATTGTGTTGTAACAGAAAAGCAGACAATCTTGCATACCAGCTCAGTGCTTGATGAAGTCCATACAAAGCTTTGACCACATCTGTACACAGGCTTTTGGGAATAAGATCTTCAAAATCCTTTAGCTGAGTGACATATACTTCTTCTTACAATTTCTCCATAGAGAAAAGGCACCTTAACATCCATCTGATATACCAGGAAGCCCAGATAAGAAGCAAAAGCCAAAAACAGTCTGATTTCCTCTATTCTGGCACTTGGTGCAAAATACCTCAGCATACATCAAGCCCCTCCCCCCCCCCCTTGTCCTGTGTCCCCTGTGCAACTAACCGTCTTTATTCCGAAAAAAAAAAAAAAAAAAAAAAAAAAAAACAAAAACAAAAGAAAAAAAAAACAAAAAAAAAAAAAAAAAAACAACTATTCCTCTGGCATCCCTCTTGTTCTTCAAAATCCATTTTGTCCCTATTGCATGTTTGCCATCAGGTAAAGGGACAAGTTTCCATACTTGCTGGTTGATGAATTGTTGCATCTCTTCTTGCATAGCAGCAACCCAATCAGGATCCTCAAGTGCTTTAGCTATACTAGTTGGTTCTAACTGAGAAAGGAAGCAACACTACAGACAATGAATTGATCGGATGAGTGGCCCTTGTTGATATTGATTTTATCCAATGAAAGCACTTTCACCAAACGTGGATTTGGGACTCTGCTTCTTGTCAAACTGGAGTAAGCGAGATCACCAGAATCTTTACTGAGGATGAATTATATTCACCCGCTTGTAGACGAGTTTACGTCAACAACAGGTGCTAAATTTGTAAGAGTAGCACTAAAGTCATCATCATAAGAGGAAGATGTGAAGATGCCAGATGAGAGTTGATCCATGCACACATCAGAAGGGACAGGAAATCGTGTAGTGTTTTCACTTGAGCCCAATGGTTGACCAGGAGGAAGTGTAGACTCATCAGCATGTACAGGAATGAAGTCAGCAGAAACAGATGTACTGACAGCAGGATTGCCCTTACCAGCAGGTTCATAACTACCAGCAGGTTGAAAACTACCAGCAGGATTACCACCAGCAGGATCACTACCAGCAGAAGTACTACCAGCAGATACACCACCAGCAGAATCAATGCCAGCAGGATCCCTATCAGCAGAAACACCTTGGTTTCGAATTTCAGCTTCAGCTTGACTTAGTATTTCTGCTGTTTCTTGTGAGAACAAATAACCATATCGTGCAGCTGCGTCCTTAGCTTCATATTCTTGTCTTTGAAGCTTAGCAAGCTCTTCTGCATAATCTGCATTGCGTTCCATAACACTAGGACCATTGCTTGATGAAGGACCTGCAAAACTGTTAGAAGGAAATGAAGGAACCACTATCACTTGCTCATCCACTTCTGAATCTGAGTCATGATCTTGTGTACCTGCATTTATGTTAGTTTCTTGTGTACCTGCAGGTTTGTCAGTTTTAAAACGAGTATAACCTAATGAATCAGTTAAATAGTCAAGGTCAAAGTACCACTCATGACCAATTCCCTGAACATTGGGTTTATCTTCTAAAAATCTCAGATTCATGGTTTCCTCTACCCTCTTGTTAGTTAAATTATAAACCCTATAGGCCTTGCTATTTGGAGCATAACCAACAAGATAACCTTCATCAGCTTTACCCTCAAATTTTCCCAAATGGTCACTTGTATTAAGGATAGTTACTTGACACCCAAAAGGTTTAAGATGACCTATCTGAGGAACCTTCCCAGATATCAATTCATAAGGTGTTTTATTATGGGGATTAGTAATAGACACCCTGTTTAAAACATAGCAAGCCGTGCTAACAGCCTCAGTCCAAAACATGGTAGGTAATTTAGAGTCAGCCAACATGGTTCTAGCAGCCTCTATAAGAGTCCTATTTTTCCTCTCAGCAACCCCATTCTGTTGTGGGGTTCTGGGATTACTATAGTCCCTCTTAATTCCCTTTTCCCCACAGAGTTCTATAAGTTTTGCATTTTTGAACTCTGTCCCATTATCACACCTTATTCCTTTAACCTTTTTATTCAGCTGGTTTTCTATTAAGGCAATGAATTCTTTAAGGACATAAAATGTTTCATCCTTAGTACCCAAATAGAAAGTCCAAGTAAACCTGCTAAAGTCATCAGTAACCACTAAGGAGTAGTACTTCTGGTCAATACTCCTTATATTGGTAGGACCAAAAAGGTCCATATGCAGCAGTTGCAGAGTTTCAGTAATAAGTCTCACAGCAGAAATATGCTTGTAAGAAGCCTTATGTTGCTTTCCTTTGTTGCAGGCAACACAGTTGTGTTCATTGGTGAACACCTTGAGAGGTAACCCATCAACCAGACCTTCCTTAGCTAACTTGTTGATTGTTTTGAAGTTCACATGAGCCATCCTTCTGTGCCATCTGGTGGATTCATCCAAGGATGCTTTTGCTACTAAACAAGTAACATTTTGTTCTGGTTGTAGTTCTGAGATGCTGAAGGTGTAGAGATCACGTTCCCTAGGAATTCTGAGTACCACCTGACTTTCATCAGGTAATTGGAATTCTTCTGTAAGCACCAAACAATCAGTGTCTGTGAAGAGAACTTTGTTCTTTTTATCACAAATTTGTGATACAGAGAACAAGTTAAAGTGCTGCAGCTCTTCAACATAGTAGACATTTTCAAAGTCAAGCTTTGATGTCCTTATGGTGCCTTTTCCTGATATTCTACCATCTCCACCTCCAAATTTGACAATGCCTCCCTTGACCTGCACAAAATCATCAAGCTTCTCCTTGTTTCCTGTCATACTTCTTGAGCAACCACTATCAACTATACCTATGTCATTATCTGAACTAGGATCACCCTACAAATCATACAACAAAAATATTAGTACACTCGAGAGACCCAAGCCAGATCTGACTTGAGCCTGCCTTGTAGATCATTAAGTGTGAAACCATGTAGATTGATGAGATCCACCATTACTCTTGGACCCCCAAAAATGTGGTCTTTTATTCCTCCAAGAGTAACCTGCTGAGGTCTTAACAGCAGTACCCCATCGTCCCTCATTCATATACATAGGGTCATATAATTCAGGCCAATTATTAAAATATACAGATGATGGTCTGAAATATGGTCTAGCAGCAGGATTATGCCAACCAGCAGAAACTGGTCTACCAGCAGAAACAGGTGTTGGTCTTTTAGACCAACCAGCAGAAACCCTTCCAGTAGGATTTGGTCTACCAGCAGAATTGACTGCTGATCTGTTTCTACGAGCAGCAGGATCAAATTCACCAGCAGTAACAGATGCTGACGAATTCCTACTACCAGCAGGAACAGATGCTGCTTGAGATTTACAAGGGACAGAATCTACACAATTATAAAAGTCACAATCTTTAATCAAATGCAATTTACTACCACAAACAAAACATTTCTTAACACGCACAGAATTGTTTTTACACACATTCCTATTGTTCATTCCACTTTTATTACAAAAAATCCTAGGAGATTTTACATTCTCCAAACAAGAAAAACTAGGACTGCCAGTAGTGGAATTTGGGTCTTCAACATCAGACTCTGGCAAAGTCTTGATATCAACAGCAGGTGGGAAGTTGTTGGAAAAGGGAGGCGTGTGGGGATGATTTCCGGGGGAACGGAGGCAAGAGGGAGGGTGAGGGTCGTGAAACCGTAGTAGGATGGTTTGGGCGCCGCTTTCGTTGAGTTCGTGTGTACAGTGTGAGGTTGAGTGGTTTTTGTGTGTGATGTATGCTGAGAGTGCCTTGTTCGTTTTCGTGTTTCGTGTGGTTCGGGGGGATCGGATCGGTGCGTCAGTAGTCGTGAGCCGGGGGGGTGATAGGAAGGAGGCCGGGTGTCTGGGGGATGGTTCTGGTGGTGCAGGATGGTGTTTAGGGCGTGTCGTCGTGTTGGGGTCGGGGTGGGGTTCGGTAGAGTCTGAGGGAGGGAGTCGCTTAAGGTGCTGTCGTTCGTTGTGGTTATCGGGGGGAGTTAGGTGTAGTGTGCGATAGTGGCGTGCTGCCGGTTTAGTGGTTATTGGGAGGCGGGTGTGAGGCGGACGGTGTGGCAGTACGCAGTGCACGTGGCGTTCTGGGTGGTTTCGAGGTTCGTGTAGGTGTGCTCGTGGGCGTGTAAACGAGTGTATTAGTGGGCTTGCGTGTTGTCGCCGAGGTCAACGGTTCTCATGTATGGTGACGTGCGTACGGGTACGGTGTGCGTAGTTGTTGGGTGTTGAGTGTATTCGTAGTACGTGGAGTGTATCAGTTTTGCGTGATCTAGGTTGTGGTTGATCGTACGTGGTGTCTCAGCCTACGATCCGGAGCGTCCGCTCGTATGCCGTTGGTGTGGCGGCTTAGTCCTGCGGTTTGATCCGACGCGTCGTTGCTAACAGCCGCAAGTCAAAACATGGTAGGCTAATTAGAGTCAAGCCACAGGTTCTTGCAGCATCTATAAGAGTCTTATTTATTCCTCTCAGCACCCCTCTTATGTTGTGGGGTTTGGGATTACTATAGTCCTCTTTAATTCCCTTTTCCCCACAGAGTTCTATAAGTTTTGCATTTTTGAACTCTGTCCCATTATCTACCTTATTTCCTTTAACCTTTTTATTTAGCTGGTTTTCTTTATAATAAGGACAATATAAATTCTTTAAGGACATAAAATGTTTTCATCCTTCGTACCTAAAAGAAAGTCTAAAGTAAACACCTGCTATAAAGCATCTGTACCACCTTAAGGAGTTTAGTACTTCTGGTCAATATCCTTATCTAGGTAGGACAAAAAAGGTCCATATGCAGCAGTTGCAGAGTTTCAGTAATAAGTCTCACAATTGAACATATGATTGTAAGAAGCCTTTACATGATTGCTTTCCATTTGTTGCAGGCAACACAGTTGTGGTTCATTGGTGAACACCCTGATAGGTAACCCATCAACCAGACCTTCCGTGCTTAACTTGTTGATTTGTTTGAAGTTCCATGAAGCCACTTATCCTTCTGTTGCCATCTGGTGGATTCATCCAAGGTGCTTTTGTCTACTTAACAAGTACATTTTGTTTGGTTGTAGTTCTGTGATGCTGAAGGTGTAGAGATCACGTTCCCTAGGAATTCTGAGTACCACCTGACTTTCATCAGGTAATTGGAATTCTTCTGTAAGGCACCAAACAAGCATGCCTTTACTCTTAGTGTCCTGTGAAGATGTAACTTTGTTTTTTTTTCACAAATTTGTGATTTACAGAGAAACAAGTTAATGTGCTTTGGCAGAACATAGTAGACATTTTCAAGTCAAGCTTTGATATGTCATTATGTTGCCTTTTCCTGATTTCTACCATCGCCACCTTAAAAAATTTTGACAATGCTTCCTCTTTTTGCACATGCACAACAATCATCAAGCTTCTCATTGTTTCCTGTCTACGTCTTGAGCATCCACTGTCAACTATACTATGTCATTATCTGTACTAGGATCACCCTACAAAATAATTAAACAACAACATTAGTACACTTGTGAGACCCCAAGCCCAGTTCTGACTTGAGCATGCATTGTGGATATATTGAGTGTGAAACCATGTAGTTTGATGAGATCCAACATTACTCTTGGACCCCCAAAAATTGGTCTTTTTATTGCTCAAAGAGTAACCCTGTGAGGTCCTTAACAGCAGTACCCCATCGTCCCTCATTCATATACATAGGGTCATATAATTCAGGCCAATACATATTATGATAAATATACTGTTGTCCGGTCATGAAATATGGTCTAGCAGCAGGATTATGCCAAAACAGCAGAAACAGGTGCTGGTCTTTTAGACCAACCAGCAGGATTAGATTGAGCAGCGGCAAGATGTGCTGCCTGTCCAACCCTTCCAGTAGGATTTTGTGTCTTATCCAGCAGAATTGACTGCTGGTCTGTTTCTACTAGCAGCAGGATCAGATCCACCAGCAGTAACAGATGCTGACGAATTCCGACTACCAGCAGGAACAGATGCTGCTTTAGATTTACAAGGGACAGAATCTACACAATATATAATAGTCACAATTTTAATCAAATGCTAAATTTACTACACACAAACAAAACATTTCCTGAACAAGCACAGAATTGTTTTTTACACACAATTCCTATGGTTCATGCCACTTTTATTACAAAAATCGTAGAAGATTGTTAACGAGAAGAGGCAGACTCAGAAACGGGTTCAACCTTAACCCGTGGATCAACAATCTCATCATCAGGTAGCTTGTCCACAAACACAACACCATCACCAGAAATAGTCTTTGGTCTTGGTCTTGAGGCTTGAATCACAGGATGCATACGTCTCTGAGTCTGAAGACTTGTCACTGTTATCACAAGAGACAAAGTTATTAGATTCTGAAAGAGTTTCAAAAGTTTTATTATCAGACTTTGAACCATAACTTACCTGTGTTTCCTCTATGTCAGACTTGTATGGGATGGGCATATAAGTTCCAGTGATGGAGGGAGGAACTGCATGCATTCCCCAAGCCTTGACAAACCAGTGAGGAAAGAGGTTTAACCTCCTCAACAATTTGGGTACATGACACTAGGTGTAGACCAATCAACACTTCGACTTTTCCAAAGTACTCTTTTAAATCCTATCATACAAACAAAAAAAAAAAAAGACCAATTATTAGTTCTTGACGACCCGAGCTATTTCTCAACTTTTCCAATTCTTGGAAGATCCTTCATTTACAAATCTAGCAACTGTCGCTTTCAAACTGTAAACTCCCATTCTTTCTTTTCTTTTTGAGCATGAATCATGTAATTTTTTCAGTATAACCTTAGTGTGTTAGTGGTGTTTTTCTAGGATTAACAAAATAAAACCCTAATCTTTTTCTTCTAATGGCATCTGAGTTTTTTAAGGATCCAATCTTTTTGTGACTCTATGTTTTAAACAACATTTTGATATGCCCTGAACTTTAATTCGCAATACAATATACAATCTATCAAGCATTATTATACATGTCGTTTAGATCATTAAGTTTCACTCACAACCACGGGAGACAATTTTGTACCATAGGAGAAATTCCCCACATAGCAAACTCAGCAGCAGCATGAGAAGCATCAGCACCACCATTATCAGCATGAAGCCCAGCCATCATCCCATATACCTTCTCAACTTCACCAGTCTTGTTTTCTGCCGCATGATCCGACCAATTTACCAAGGAATCAACTGAGCACCCAAGCTTTTGGTTCTGACGACTTAACTTCTGTGACCTTACCCGGCAGAATACCCTAAGGCCCTTATCATCAACTGTCCTTTACCTTACACTCCCTAGCCAAATGTCCCAATTGAAGACATTTGTAACACCTAACTTTCCTTTCTGTCAAATCAGTCAGGATTTCTGATTGATGTCGTTCATCTTTCGTCTGCCTTCTTTTTCAAACCTGTTAATCCGTCAAGGAGAGCATCGCCATTGCCACTTATAACGTCATTTTCTTCCATCCTCCAACTGATACAACCTGTGTCAAGTTAGTCGTACAACAGATTCATATTCTGATCTTGTTTCAGTCTCATCAACAAAAAATGCAAAACACATTCCCATTAAGTTTTCAGAAACGACCAGATGTCTGGAAACTGATAGGAACAATACGCGCTGATAAAATAAAGTAGGCTTTGAGCCAGAACTGGTAGTTCCAATGAAAGCAAATGAGAGGGAAGCATCAGCAACTTTCACACCATAACTAATACCAATTCTGGCATCAAGTACCAAGTGACCTTAGTTTGTTATACAGGTCCTCAAACACATTTGAGTCTCCAGGCCACCTCTTGTTTTTAATGCCAAGCAACTTGCGACCACGAAGAAGGAAGGCTCTTAGAAACTTTCATGTTGATGTCATCATTGTCTGGCCTTTTGCTTACTTGATTCAACTACTCAGATATCTCTGAAAACGCTGTCATAACCTTGTGTATGGCCTTCTATCTTCTGTCACAGAGAATCTGCAAACTGCTGTTTGATGCCCATATTCTTCTTCATCTTCTATGATTCTTCATTCCCACCAACCAAGCCTAAACTGCCATCCAGGATATCCCTTGCATCATCATATTGAATGAAAAATCGGCATATATCGTCAGTAGATCCTGAAGCAACCAAGGTTCTCACCTTACATCTCCTTTTGTACAGCAACATGTTTCATCAAGAGAAACCGGAGGAAGAACAAATAGTATTTCCTTTTACATCTTTTCCCCCCACCTCATTTGGGCTGTTCCCTTGCTGAACCAATCCTCCCAAGATTATGATCACCATTCTGAATCCATTACTCCCTCTTCATAGCCAATCCTCAGATTTTCACTTCTCTCGATAAGGAAATTTAGCATTGTTGGTTCAGAGATATGGCTGTTTGGAACTGTTGAAACTGATGTGACTGGACATTTTAGTGGTACTAGCGCTGACCATACGGTTGTTTTGTGCAGGATGAGTAATGTTGGTGTTGTACAACGGTTTGTGAAAAGCATTTTGAGTGAATGTAAGGCATTGGTTGTATGAAGTTAAGGCATGAAGGTATCATTCTTGAGTGAATGAAGGATGAAGCAGATGAGATTAGGCATGAGTATCAACTTGAGTGAATGAAGGTGAAGCAAATCTAATAATGTTAGATAGGTGAATGCTGACTGAGTAAGGTATATGGTAGCATTGGGTATCTGCCATAAAAAAATGATAAGGAAAAAAAGTTTTGATGTGGTAATACGTGAGTTCTATATATTCTCAGAGGTCTCTCTCGCATGCTCTGATACCACAGTTAGTATTCCTAGAACTAGATATATCTTCTAGCCTTGTGTTGTAAAGTAAACTTATTACATCACCAGTATAACTTGAGAGACCTAACAATTTGTTTATGCGGAAACAAAACCAAATACCCCTAAAGAAGAACAAATATACATAACTATCCTCTATGGAACTCGTCTATTGATACTCCACTTGTTTTTTCGAAATTTGTAATCGATGGCAAAGCCCAAAATGCTAACGGTTATCTTTATATAGAAAGAAACCCTAACTTGGTTCAACAAGAAATAAAATCACGTAAGAGATATACATCAATCACTTCCTAATTTATCTCATTCCTATATTATGAGATCACTACCCTACTACCTAAATTACATTCAAATACGTCAATAATTCACATATCAGCAGATTCTATCTCTGTCAGCAGAAATGAGAACATGACTAGCAGAAACATAATCAGCAGGAATGCTACTTGAACTGCCAGCAGGAACGACTTAATGCTATCAGCAGAAACGAAAATCTCTACCAGCAGAAATGACACTTAGTCGTCTTCAATTATTCCCAACACTAAGATCTTCCTTCATTCTTCTCGTGCGATGAATTCTAGGTAGGTATTCTTGAGTTCGTTTGTAATCTATTTGGTTAAATCATGTTGTGATTTCACCTATAAATAAACATAAATGACCCAATAAGTAAAATGAGAGGTATGTGTCAAGGTGTGTGTTTATATGGACTTGATGTGGGTGTGCAGTTTGTTTGACTCAAACAAAAGAAAAATAGCGATAATAATAGTAATAAGCAAACCTTAATGCACAACCTATGTTTGATATTGCTCTAAATGAATGAAACAAAAAATACTTATGAATTAAGCACCTCGTATATACATTCATGAGACCTAATGTATGAAAAAAATGTTTTTGCGTTGTATTAACAATGTAGTTAAACAACCCTGGTTTTGAAAAGTTCCTAAAAGTGAGGTTTTATTCAAAAATCATAACGTGGGGTTTTTGGCGAAAATTTTTTTTAGCGAATCACTTCAATTATGCATTTCAAGTATCATAATTGTTATACATTGCTATATCTTAGTTCTAATTGTACAAAAATTGCTTGAAAAGTTAAAATCCCCAAATTATTTGATTTATGTAAAATCGAAACCCTAGAAACAAAATTAAAGAGAAAATAAGATGAAATCACTTACAATAGTAATCTTAGATTGATGATTTGTTGATGATCTTTGTGATTAATTGCACCAATTGCCTCTAATTATGATTCAGTATGGAGGGTTTTAGTGTTTTGGTTCGTGGGTGTGTTTGGATAATAGTATTTGTGGTCCCAATTTGTTCAAAAACTGGTATTTACCCGCGTTCTGAGGCTCGCGAATCTACCTAAACTGGGACGGATCTCCCTAATGGTGGATACGTAATCCGCAGGTGTCCATAAATATGGACAAAGTATTTTTTGAGGCAAATTAAGATATGTTGTTTGATTTGGCAATGAAGTTTGAGAATAACCCTGCACCTTGTTCGTAGAATTTCCTGATGGATTTCACTAGACGATCCCACTCTGAGTGTGGTTAAAATTTAGCATAATTTTGACATTACATAACATAATTATTTATGAGCAATTTAGACACAACAAACTCGTCAACACACGTGAGAGTTCAATTCGATGATTTATCCTTATTTGTCTTTTTCAATCGAATTTCCGAATTTCATGTATTGACCAAAACATGTAATTTTGAAAATATCTAATGGTCATTTTGAGTTGATAATTTCTTGTCTAGTAAAATTCTAATCTCGATATGTATTCATTATTCATCAGGAATTTTGTAATTAGGAACTTGAAAGAAATAAACGATCATGAATGATGATTATTACATTCATAAAATTTACCCTTTACATTATTTTATGAGATGGTGAAAATCACTATCCATGGTAAGTTTTCATCATTCCCGAATTCCTAACTTAAATAATTAAATACTTCCCATTTTAAAGTCTTAGTAAATATATCGGCTATATTATCCTCGGATGTAACTTTCTCGATAGAAATGTTACTCTTTTAGACGTTATCGCGTAGAAAGTGGTGCCAAATCTCTATACGTTTAGTTCTAGAGTGTTGTACAGGGTTTTTACTTAAGTCGATGGCGCCTTTATTGTTGCACATAATCAGAACGTCGTCGAGGCGTATGTCGTAGTCGATGAGAGCTTGTTTCATCCATAGTGCTTGTTGACATGCCTTCCTGGCGGAGACGTATTCGACTTCGGTTATGGAAATAGCAAGGGCCGTTTGTTTCTTAGCGAACTAAGATGTCAAACAACATCCCATGAACATACAAACGTCGCTAGTGCTTTTACGATTAACGTAATCGCCCGCGTGGTCGGAGTCGGCATAAACTATAATTTCTATTCTGGTTCCTTTTGGATACCATAATCTTAAATGTGTAGTTCCTCTAATATACCTAAATATATGCTTAACGGATTCTAAATGGGTAGTCTTAGGATTTTCTTAAAAACGAGCACATAAGCAAACACTAAACATAATATCGGGCCTACTTACGGTTAAATAAAGTAAACTACCGATCATACCTCGATATTTAGAGCTATCCACGAAGTCGGCTTCATCGTCCTTAGAGAGCTTGATCTTCGTTGACATCGGCGTCTTGGTTGGTGTGGAATCTTTCAATCCGAACTTATTCAACATCTCCTTGATGTACTTGGATTGATTGAAAAATATTCCGTCTTCCATTTGTTTTATTTGAAGACCCAATAAGAAGTTCAACTTCCCCATCATACTCATCTCAAAATCTTCGTGCATGATTTTTTCAAAATCATCACACAAGTTTTGACTCGTGGAACCAAATATAATGTCGTCGACATATATTTGAACAATGATAAGATGTGACTTTGATTTCTTAGTAAAAAGTGTATTATCGACCATTCCCATTGAATACTCGCGTTTTATCAAAAATGCTTGTAGTCTATCATACCAAGCCTTAGGAGCTTGCTTAAGACCATACAAAGCCTTTTTAAGATTATAAACATATTTGGTTTTTGAAAGTCAATGAACCCCGGAGGTTGAGCAACGTAAGCCTCTTCGTTTATAAAACCGTTTAGAAAAGTACTTTTTACATCCATTTGGTATAGTTTAAATCGTCTGCACAAGCATAACAAGGAGTATTCTAATTGATTCTAACCTAGCTACTAGAGCGTACGTCTCATCATAATCTATACCTTCTTGTTGATTATATCCTTGTGCCACTAATCTAGCCTTATTTCTAGACACTATACCATTTTCATCTAATTTATTTCAAAAGACCCATTTTGTTCCTATGACGGATTGACTCAAGGGTAAGGGGACTAAATCCCAAAATCACTGGCTACAAATTGGTTTAGTTCTTCTTGCATGGCTATAACCTAACTTTTATATTTTAATGCCTTATTGATATTTTTGGGTTCTATGGTAGATATAAAACAAAAGAAATTACTATGATTTTGGGCTTGAGATCATAAATTCTTGATTAAGATTTCCTAAGACGTTAGATCGTAATAGATTAATTTTTGGAATCCTTAATGTTAACGACTTTCATCACTCTATCGACACATCTTCTTCATTATTAATTATTTACTACTTAAAGTATTAAAAAGTTTTTTAATATCGCTTCTTCTCACCAACATCATCATCCACCATGGTGATCAAGTTTGGTAGGAGGGAGACTTTCATCGAGATCACCGTTGAGTTATTCTTCGACTTCCTTGCTATGTTTATTTAATACCACATAAGCTTTGCTATTTTGAGAATATCCTAGAAAAACACCTTCGTATAACTTTGGGTCAAACTTGGTTAGATAGTCTTTAGTACTCAAGATGAAGCACTTGCTTCCAAATACTTTAAAATATTCCAAAGGTTTCCTACCTCTAAATATTTCATAAGGAGTTTTTCCTAGTATTCGTTGAATTAATATTCTATTTAATATATAAGTTGGCGTATCAACAGTATTACACCAAAACTTTTATGGAATGGATTGTTCATTAAGCATGGTCCTAGACATCTCTTGTAAGGTCCTATTCTTTCTTTCTACTACCCCATTTGATTGTGGAGTACGTGGAGCCGAGAAGTTATGAGTAATGCCTAGTGCATCACAATAAGCTTCGAATTGTACTTCATTATCAAATTCCCGACCATGATCCGTTCTAATGGCTATTATAGAACTACCTAGTTGGTTTTGAATTTTCTTACTTAATATTTCAAACTTCTCAAAGGCTTCATTTTTAGTCTTTAGAAATCTAGTCCATGTATACCTAGAATAATCATCTACTACAACTAAGGTGTATAAATTACCTCCATAGCTTTTAATTGCCGATGGACCAAATAAGTCCATATGTAATAGTTCTAAACATCTTTTAGTGGAAACCATATTTTTAGCTTTATGACTTGTATGAGCTTGCTTCCCAATTTTACAAGCATCACAAAAATGTTTATCATATTTTAGTTTAGGTAAGTTTCTAACTAATTCTTTAGATGACAACGATTGAATTAAACGCATATTTGCGTGACCAAGTCTTCTATGCCATAAGGTAGAGTTATCCACTACCGTGGCGAGACATAATTTGTCTTGAGACTTATTTCCTAATTTCATTACGTACAAACCATTTTTCCTAATCCCGTTTCCTATAATTTTACCATCTTTAATTATTTCACTACCATCTTCGGTGAATAATACTTGACACTTATTGTCACAAATTTGACCGACACTAAGTAAATTGAATGCTAAGTTATCTACGTGTTCTACATTAGATATAGTGAGAGAGTCATTAGAGATCGTACCTTTGCCTATGATCTTTCCTTTTAAGTTACTTCCAAAAACAACATTACCTCCGTCGTATGCTTTGTAGGTAGAGAATAAACTCTTGTTACCGGTCATATGTTTGGAGCAACCACTATCTTTGATCCACTCATCCGGTTCCAAGCATGTTCTCAAGCATACCTATTTCAACAAAAACAAATTCAAGTGTTTGGTCCCCAATATCTCATGGGTCCAAAAATGTTAGTGTTGTACATCCCTTGCATTTGTTGCAATTGATTAGGATATTGAAATGGGATACAATTTCCCATATGTACAAAGCCTTGATTTTGTTGGTTGTTCCAATTCATAGGAATAGAAGTTTTGATTGAATTGGTTTTTGTCCTAAGTTTTCTCCTAGATTGAGGTGTGTTGTATCTTGGTTAAGAAGAAATGTTTCTCCTAGGTGGAGGTGTTTTCGATCTAGACTCAGTTTTGACATAACCTATACCGCTTTTGAGTGATGGTTTTAAAGACGGTTTCTTTGACACATCAATGCTATTATGTATTAGTTTCTTCCTAGTAATAACAAAATCCGATCTAGAGGACAAGGGTGGACTAAAAACGTGTTATGTCCCTTTTTGGTCGTCGGTTCTCGTTGCGCTCAAGTATCCAGGTATTGTGGATCCGTGCCCTCTAATGGTGCATCCGTCCGTCGCGTTTTCAGCGGACAATCCAACGAAACTCATAATTTTTGTTCCGCTAGTTGATGCTTTACTATTATCAAATCCTAGACCTGTTTTACAACTAGATGAGTTTTGAGTATCTAACATTTCTCTAAGTGTATTAGCACTTTTATCAAATTTAACAAATTTAACTTGAGTTTCTTTAAGTTGCAGTTTTCACAATTTGGTTCATACATGACTTACGCGCAATTTCAATTTCTTTACTTCTCTTGAAGTTTCTTAATTTTCTCAATTTATGTTCTAAAATTTCTTTTTCTCAAAGATCTCTTCTTAGTTTTCCAAAATTTTATTCTTGTTAATGATTTTTAAGCTAATTTTACATAAGCTATCGTATTCAATTTGCATATTATCATTATCAAGAGAAGATGCATTATCACTATAGCAAGAAGAGTTAAGAGTTACCTTATTAGACGATTGAGCCATGAGACAAGTTTCATCGTTGGTTTTGTCTTCGGCATCATTCTCGCTATCCTCCAAGAACACTAAATAAAGGCATTTTGATCTTTGTTTCGAGATGTGCTTTGGACAATCACCCATGAGATGATTTGGTAACCTCATCTTTAAAAACAATTGCGGTCACTCTTTCTTTCTTTCATATCTTGTCGGTTTGATTTCTTTTCTTCCTATTGGTTTGCCTAACAAAATTTACCTTTTCTTCTAAAGACATTTTAAGTCTCATCCTTCTTACGGCCATAGCATATTCTTCGTCATCGCTTCCGGATGTCGAAGTTTCATCATCACTAGACTCTTTCTTAGCTTTCAAGGCGATGGACTTAATTCGTTCCTTTTTGCCTTTATAATTTCAGAATATTTTTTGTTATGGATCTAGAATCTAGATAGATCTTATCGCCTTTGAGAATGTATAGTACTTATGTAATCACATGCACATACGTGAGAGACTCTAGCATAATGTTTAGGCGGGGTGGAAAACTAAACTGTTCAATATAAGAAGAACAACAATTGAACCAACAGTTTCCGTATGGATTCTTTTCTTTGATAATAAATTGGATTTTGTGTTTTACATTCCGGTGCACAATCCTAATGCTGAAGGTTTATTTTATAGAGAGAAGAAAGAAAAACTAATTTGGTCAACAAAGAAAACTAAAATTTCGTAATGAGTATGCATTCAATTTCAATCTCATTCCTATTTTATCTAATTACTATTTTATGGAGTTAATACTGTATATTAGAAACTATCCTAATTACATTAATTACGTCTCTTATAAATAACAATCTTTTTAGCAGATTCTATCTATGTCAAGCCAGAGGAACGAGGACATGACACAGCAGAGAGAAACATAATCAGCAAGAATTCTATCTCTGTCAGCAGGAAACGAGAACATAACCGCAGAAACATAGTCAGCAGGAACGTTTGTGAACCTACCAGCAGGAACGACTTAATGCTATCAGCAAGAATGCGGAACTATCTCTAACAGCAGTAAACGACACTTAGTTCATATTCAATAAGTTCCAACAATCCTCCACTAAAACATGGTGTTGACGCCGTTTGTTTTTAAAAACCAAGTTTCTAGATAGATCTTCTCGAAGCAAGAGGATTGAAAAACAGCAGGAACAAAGGAAGCAGCAGAAACTAGAGAAGTCACAGCAGCATCAAAAGAACCAGCATGATCTCGATGAACAGCAGAATCAAATGATGGGCAGCAAATCTCTAAGCAAGCAACTGCCAGATTTGCGAGCAACAGCACCATTGCAGTTTGTTCATCTAAATCAAAAAAAAAATTTCAGTCTATTCTATCACTTCCAGGTGTGTTAACTCCTGTGTGAGAGGGGTCATCATTGGAAAAAATTGTAAATGGTTTTGATGTATCACTTTACCAGTTAGCCATTAACTCTTGGAGTAGTCAGTTTTTTGGCCACCAGAAGGTGTTTGTTACATGGTCAAATGAGAACCATTTAAACTCTTTCGTACTGAAACATTGGTTGAGTTGGAATACCATATGGTTTTGGGGACAAAAACACATTACAGCCATCAAACGGATTTTTGTGAATGCCTTTACTGTAGACGTTTGCTCAGGGCTAGTCAAATCCTTTGGCACCTAGAAAAGGTAAATTCCATGGTGGATTGATAATCCCATGTAAACTCCTTTGTAAATGAAACATGGTGAGTCGATAACCATACAATTTTGCAGTAAATTGTTCAACTATCAACGGGATTTGAGAAGGTCTTTACATGAGCCGTGTGCTATGGACTAGACCAGCATTTCATCCAAGAATATGTGGAAAAGTGATAACATCCAGTTGTTGGGTAACTTTTTGCAACCATCAAGGATTTGAAAAGCGTCTTTTACCAAGAGCCGTACCCTCTTAGACTAGCACTCTTTGTTACAGAAGAACATGGTGATAGTGATGGCCATTGGATTTTAGAAAAACCTTACAGCTAAAAAGGATTTGAGTTACACATTAAAGACGTTAGCAATGGTGAGCTCCAAACTCTTTATCGGCTGTTAGCCAGGTGAGTTTTGAAAACCATTTGTCGTGCAGTGCAAGCACGAACACCAAAATTATACAACACGAGACTATCAGTATAACACTAACTAAGAGTACATGTTTTTTTTTTTTTTTTTTTTTTTTTTTTAAATAATACTAACGAAAAACTATGAAATCAAACCACTAATAATAACATAAACTTTCATAGAGCAGCAGAGGCAAGACACTCATAGGATTCCCGCAAGCCATCCTGAATCGTTCTGAAAAAACACTTCCAGCAACCAAAAAACACATCCCGACAGTATGAGGGGGAACTGTGAGCCTGTGATTGATTGCAACATCCTTCAAGCAGTGGACCCGGATAGCGATAGTCCTTGTCCACAAACATATAAACGGTTTTCCCATGTGTTAAGTCCAAGACATGAACAGAGCTCTTGGGATACAATTTCCAGCTGCTCACCACCCAGTCATCTTGTGTTCCCAAAATTCTTCCACATCATCAGAATGAAGGGACATGACTCAACTGATTGATGTATCTCCAAGGTCTCACTTAAACCAACATTCTACATTGGATGAGCCGAATGAGTACTGGTTCATCGTCGACGTTAAAAGAAGGAGATCTTCACGATAGGACATGAGGGCTAGCAACATCTTTCAGGGTAGGAAAAAGTTCTTTTTGTTGCGTCGATATTCTTGATATTACACATGATAATTAGTGTTTCGAAAGTGGGCAAACGCACAATCTCCCAATCTTATTAATGCTCCCATACGGAATAGGGGGAATAAAATCCTCTTATATCATCATAACTCTCACTCTCAGAACTGAGGGAAAGTCAGTCAACCGGTCTATCCCACAATGAGGTATCACTTCGCACCCCAGATGTTTTACTACGAGACCGAGGAGTGAAGAAGAGGCTAGCTGTATGTGTGTGTGTGGGAAAGATGAAATTTGTATTTGGGTGGTAATTAGGTTAAAATGATGACCAATGTGGAAAAAAGTTTTAACCTTTACATTCGTTTGGTAAATATTAACCTCGGGGAAGTTGAAGTATGATCGTGAAAAATCAACTTGTCCGCCGCTTTTCAGGCAAGTGCGTGACCGCACAAGCGCCGTCTAATTGAAATTTAAAACGGGGGGGGGAAAAACTATTGAACTTGCATATTTTTAAGACCAGCAGGTAGATAGTCAACCTGCAGTTGTGAGTAACAAGTCTTAAAGGGAAATCAGCTAGAAACAAGTCAATCAGCAGAAATTGATATGTCCCCCACAGCACACCCACGCGTCAGGCAGCAGAGACATTGGTTCACAATCAGGATTGATAACTATCTAGCAGAGAAATGAATTACCAGCCAGAATAGCACAATAGCTACCAAGCAGCAGGAACAAGAATCCAGCAGGAACCAATAACTTCCAGCAGAACCATAGTACAACCAGCAGAAACCAATCAGCCGAAAAGATAACTACCAGCAGAACCATAGTACAACCAGCAGAAACCCAAATCCGTCCAGCGGAAAAGATAAAACTAACAGCAGAACCATAGTACAAACCAAGACAGAAACCCAATCGTCCAGGCAGGAAGATAACTACCAGCAGTACATTTGTACAACAGCAGTCAACCAATCGTCCAGGCAGGAAAGATAACTACAAGCAGAACCATATTACAAACCAGCAGAAACCATTCGTTTCCTAGCAGGTAGGAATAAGACCATGCGAACCTAGTACACCCAGCAGAAATCAACCTGTCTAGCAGGCATAAGGTACATCTAGCAGCAGTAATTGATACATACAATCACAAGAAAAATATATCCCACAAACACCATATCCAACTGCAAGAAGGTAGAATATACTGTTATACAACAACAAGCCTCCCCCTTAGGCTTATAACTCCCCTCTAATTCAGAAAGAGGGATTAACCATCCAATATGGGACCCACAAGATACGCAAATCTTGGTCCATTAAATGCCTTTGTCAGTAAATCAGCCACATTGTTAATCGGTTGGATCTTCAGACTTGAATCAATTTATTCTCATTGGCATTCTTATAAAGTTGATGCCGAATCTAAAATATGCTTGGTCCTTGATGAAAGACTCGGTTCTTCACGCAAATGCATATTGTGCTCTGGTTTGTAGATGAAGATTTTTGGTCATTCATTGAAGTTAACACCATATATCAGAAATGGTTTGAATCCTAAGAACCTGAGCACCAGCAGGCTTAGCAGCAGCAACATCACTCGGACTCAGTGGAGAAGTATAGACACAATAGTCTGCTATTTGCACTGCCAATATGAAATTAATAACATTCTGCACAGAAATGATAATTGAACATCCACCTGTAGTGGATTTCCTATTCCCCATGAGAACCAGCTTATCTCTGTTCACTGTAAGCTTCCAACTGAAAGGGAGAATCATTTGGGTACCACAAGCCTAATTTGGTTGTCCTTTTAAATACTTGAGAGATTTTTCTTGATGAATTCAGATGAGAAGTCAGTGTGGAAGTAAACTTGGTGTCTGGATCAAGCACTAACGCAAACATTATGTCAGGTCTTGAAGATGTGAAGATACATTAAAGTGAACCAATCATGGATCGGTACAAAATGTACATTAACTGGTGGATCAGGTTTCATCTTTCAATTTGTCCTTAGCAGGCTTCAATAGGGTGTCTGTTGCAGTTCTTACAGATTACATGTCGAAACTTAGTAGCAAATTCTTTAACGTACTTTATTGTCTTGGGGTATGATTAAAAAGACCAATCAGGCAACTGTTTCACCTGTAGACCTAAGAAGAAGTCATCTTCTCCAGATACGAACTCAATTTCAAAATACCTTTCATCCAATACATCAAATTCATCAAACCAGGCTTTTATTGGTTGACCCAAAGATGAATGTCATCCAAATTAAAACCTGTACCAATAATTATATCCCTGGAATCCTTCTTGGATGAGAGAGTGGTCTTGTCAATAGTACTTTATGTAGTTGTGTTGAACAGAAATGTAGACAATCTTGCATACCAGGCTCGAGGTGTTGATGAAGTCCATACAGAGCTTTAACCACCTGTATAATGCTTTGGGAGTAAGGAATCTTTAAAATCTTAAGGCTGAGTGACTTACACTTCTTCTTCAATTTCTCCTTAGAAAAGGCACTCTTAACGTCCAGCTGATTAACCAGAAAGCCCATATAAAGAAGCCAAAAGCCAAAAAACAGTACTCGATAGCCTCTATTCTGGCCACTGGTGCAAATACTCAATCGTAATCAATGCCCTCCTCTGCGTCGGTGTCCTGGTGCACCAAACTTGCTTTTATTTTTCTTACAACTATGACATCTGGATTACGTTGTTCTTCAAAATCCATTTGTCCCTATTGATTGTTTGCCAAACAGGGAGAGGGACAAGTTTACTACTTGCTGATTGATGAAATGTTTTTGCAATATTCTTCTTGAATAGCATCAAACCAATCAGGATCCTCAAGTGCATTAGCTATACTTGTTGGTTCTTAACTGAGAAAGGGAAGCAAGCAGACAGACAAATGGAGCTTAGGTTCTGTATGATTGGTCCTTTGTTGATCTTGAATATATCCCAATGAAAGCACTTTCAGCAAAACTGGTGTTTTCGAGCTCTGCTTATTGTCATAACAGGAGACGCAAGATCACCAAGAATATGAGGATGAGGATGAATTGTGTCACCCGTTTGGTAAAGGATCAATGTGATTCACTTCCACAGCATGTGCTAAATTGGTAGAGTAGCACGAAAATCATATCATACGAGGAAGATGTGAAAATGCCGATGAGAATTTGATCAATGCATTACATAGAGGGGGCGGGGAAATCGTTGTAGTGTTTTCACTCGAGCCCAATTGTTGTCCTAAGAGGGAAGTGTAGGACTCATCAGAGTGACAGGGTGTAAAATTCTAGCAGAAAACAGATGAACTGACAGCAAGGGGGATTGCTCTTCATTAGTAGGTTCCCAACACTACAGCAAGTGGGGAAAAGCAATCAGAGGATTTACTAACTAGCAGGTTCCTATCAGCTGAAGGATGCAGTAGATACACCATCAGCAGAAAAAAAAGATCAAATACCAGCAGGTTCCCTAACTAGCAGAATCTAAGGGCCAGCCATGAATCCGTAACAGCAGAAAGAAGAAACACCTTGGTTTAGAATTTCAGCTTCAGCTTGGACATAGTATTTCTGTGTGCTTGTGAGAAACAAAAAATAACCATATCGTGAAGCTGAGTTCATTAGCTTCATAGTCATTGTCTTTCGAAGCTTAGCAAGCTTTACATAATTCGCATTGAGTTCACTTTATACTAGGACCATTGCTGGATGAAGGACCTGCAAATCTGTTAGAAGGAAATGAAGGAACTACGATCACTTGCTCATCTACTTCTGAATCTGAATCATGATCTTGTGTACCTGCATTTATGTTAGTTTCGTGTGTACCTGCAGGTCATTTATGTGTCAGTTTTTAAAAGAGAATTAACCTAGTGAATCAGGGATAAATAGTCAGGTCAAAGTACACTCATGACCAATCCCTGAACATGAGGTTGTTATTTCTAAAAAATCTCAGATTCAGGGTTTTCTTCTACCCTCTTGTTTGTTAGATTATAAACCCTATAGGCATTGCTATTTGAAGCATATTAACCAACAAGTATAACCGTCATCAGCTTTACCCTCCAATTTTACCCAAATGTCACTTTGTATTAAGAGTTAGTTAATTGCCACCCAAAAGGTTTAAGATGACTTATCTGAGGAAAACACTTCCCAGACTATCACCATTCATGAAGGTGTTCTTTTATTATGGGGATAGTTATGACACCCTTGTTTTAAACAATGTTCACAGCTACGTGCTAACGAGCCTCAGTCAAAAGAGCATGGTAGTAATTTAGAGTATGCCAACATGGGTTCGAGCTGGCCTCTATAAGAGTCTATTTTTTTTCTATCTGCAACCCCATTTTGTTGTGGGTTCTAGGATTGCTATAGTCCCTCTTATTACACTTTTTCCCCAACAAAGTTCAATAAGTTTTGAATTTTTGAACTCTGTCCCATTATCACACATTTATTTCATTAAACTTTTTATTCAGCTGAGTTTTCGTTTTATGTAATGTATTCTTTAAGGACATTAAAATGTTTCAGCCTTAGTACTCCAAAAAGAAAGTCCAAAAAACCTGCTTAAAGTCATTGTAACACCAAGGAAAGTTAGTATTTCTAGGTCAATCTCCTGATATTGGTAGGACCAAAAGGTCCATAGTGCAGCAATTGAGAGTATCAGTAATAAAGTCTCACAGCAGAAATTGCTTCTAGGAAACACTTTTTGCTTTCACTTTGTTCATGCAATACACAGTTGTGTTCATTGGTTGAACACCTTGGAGGTTCAAACCAATCAACCAGAACCTTCCTTAGCTAATTGTTGATAGTTTTGAAGTTCACAATCGAGCCATCCTTCTGTTGCCATCTGGTGGATTTTTAAGGGATGTGCTTTTGCTACTAAGCAAGTAACCTTTTGTTCTGGGATTGCAACGGTCTGAGATGTGAAATGTGTAGAGATCATGTTTCCTAGGAATTCTTAGTACCACCTGACTTGCATCAGGCAATTGGAATTCTTCGGAAAGCACCAAACAATCAGTGTCTGTGAAGAGAACTTTGTTCTTTTTATCACAAATTTGTGATACAGAAAACAAGTTAAAGTGCTGCAGCTCTTCAACATAGTAGACATTTTCAAAGTCAAGCTTTGAAGTCCGTATGGTGCCTTTTCCTGATATTCGACCATCGCCACCTCCAAATTTGACAATGCCTCCCTTGATCTGCACAAAATCATCAAGTTTTTTTTTTTTTTTTTTACTATGTTTCCTGTCATACTTCTTGAGCAACCTTGTTTCAACTATACCTATGTCATTATCTCGTACTAGGGATACAACCTACAAAATCAAACAACAAAACTATTGTACACTTAAGAGACCCAAAGCCAATTCTGGGGGGGGAAAAACTTGAGCCTGACATGTGGTATCATTAGTGTTAAGCCATTTTGTGGGATTGACGAGATCCAGCATTACTCTTAGATCCCCAAAATTGTGGTCTGTTATTCCTCCAAGAGTAACCTGCTGAGGTCTTAACAGCAGTTCCCCATCGTCCCTTAATCATAGGGTCATATATATTAGACCAATTCGTATTATATACAGAAGATGGTCTGAAAAAATGGTTTCTTGCAGCAGGATTAGCCAACACAGCAGAAACTGGGTCTACCAGCAGAAACAGTTGATGGTCTTTTAGAACCCAAGACCAGCAGGATGTGGTCTATTCAGCAGGATTTGGATGCTGGTCTGTTTTTACTGTCAGCAGGGATCAGAATATATCCAGCTAGGAACAGATGCTGACGAAATTCATATACCGCAGGAAACAGATGTTTGCTTTAAATTACATGGGACAAGAATCTACACAATTTAAAAGTCACAATCTTTATTCAAATGCAATTTACTTGCCACAAACAAAACATTTCTTAACACGCACAAAATTGTTTTTACACACTTTCTATTGTTTCACTCCCACTTTTATTAACAAGATTATCCTAGGTGATTTTACATTCTCCGAACAAGGAAAAAACTAGGACTGCCATAGTTGTGGGAATTTCAACATCAGACTCTGGAAAAGTCTGGATATCAACAGGTAGGTGGATGTACTCTTGGTCTGGGTTCTTGAAGGCATTATCACAGGATGCATGGGGTCTCTGAGTCTGAAAGACTTGTCACTTTATCACGAGTGAGACTAAGTCTTAGTTTCTGAAATAGTTTCAGTAGCTTTTGTGTACCAGACTTTGAATCCATATACTTACCCCCCATGATGTTTCTTCTTATGTCAGACTGGTATGGGCTGGGCATATAAGTTCCAGTTATAGGAGGAGGAACAGCTGCATTTCCCCAGCGCTTGACAAACCTTGAGTAAAGAGGTTTATCCTCATTATCAACTGGGTCTGAGTTTGTAAAGACACTAGGTTTGGGACAAATCCAAACACTTTAATCTTACTCAAAGTACTATTGAAATCCATAGGCCAATTTTAGTTCTTGTAGACATAGAAAAGCTATCTATCATTTTTTTTTAAGTTCTTGGAATCTCCTTCCACTTTTCATATCTAGCTATGTCGCTTCAAACTTGACTTCCCAATTCTTCTTTTCTTTTTGTGCCTGGTATCATGTAATTTTTCGTATAGCTCAGTGTGTTAGTGGTGTTTTCTAGGATTAGCAGATAAAACCCATATCTTTTCTTCTATTGTGCAGTCTGAGTTTTTTATGATACCAATCTTTTTGTGATTCTAATGTTTTAACAGCATTTTGATATGCCTGAACTTTAATGTAACAATCATTATACAATCTATCAAGATTATTATACATATTATTAAGATCATTAAGTTTAGAATCACAACCAAGGGGACAATTTTGTACCTTAGGAGAAATCCCCATCATAGCAAACTCAGCAGCAGCCTCAGAAGCATCAGCACCACCATTATCAGCATGAAGTCCAGCCATCATCCCATATACTTTCTCAACCTCACCCGTCTTGTTTTCTGCCGCATGATCCGACCAATTCACCATGGAATCAACTGAGACCAAAGCTTTTGGTTCGTCTGTTTTGACTTCTGTTACCTTAAAGGCAGAATACCTAGCCTTATCATCAACAGTCTTCACATTACACTCCCTAGCAAAATGTCCCAATTGAAGACATTTGTAGCATCTAACCTTCCTTCTGTCAAATCTGGCAGGTTGCTGATTGTTGTAGTTCATCTTTCGTCCTGCCTTCTTCTCAAATCTGTTAATCCTCAAGGAGAGCATAGCCATTTGCCACTTCAAGTCCAGTTCTTCCATCTCCAACTGATCAACCTGGTCAAAGTCTTCATAGATCATTTCTTGATCTGGTTCATTTTCAGCAACAAAAGAATGCAAAACACATTCCATTATGTTGTCAGAACGACCAGATGTCTGATAAACTGATGGAACAATACTTTGCTGATCAGAATAAGTAAGCTTTGAGCCAGAGCTGGCAGCTCCAATGAAAGCAGAATGAGTGGGAGCAGCAGCAGCTTTCACACCATAACTATGACCAATTCTGACATCAAGTTCAAGTGACCTTAGTTTGTTATACAGGTCATCAAAGCTCATTGATTCAAGGCCACCTCTTGTTTTTAATGCCAAGGCAACTTGTGACCACGAAGAAGGAAGTGCTCTTAGAAACTTCAGGTTGATGTCATCATTGTCTGGCCTTGCCTGCACTTGATTCAACTGGCTCAGAATCTTCTGAAACCTGTCATAACCCTTGTGTAGGCCTTCTTCTTCTGTCACAGAGAATTCTGTAAACTGCTGCTTGAGCATGGTCTTCCTCATCTTCTTTGATTCTTCATTCCCACCAAACCTAGCCTTAACTGCCATCCAAATATCCCTTGCATCATCATAATGATGAAAATCGGGCATATGATCTTCAGGTAGAGCCTGAAGCAACAAGGTTCTCACCTTATTCTCCCTTTGTACAGCAACATGCTCATCAAGAGAGACAGGAGGATGAACAATTGTATTTCCTTTCGCATCTTTTCCCAACCTCTTTGGACTGTTCCCTTGCTGAACAATCCTCCAAAGATTATGATCAGCATTCTGTATCCAGTACTCCATCTTCATAGCCCATATCTCATATTTTTCCTTCTCTAGATAAGGAAATTTTGCATTGTTGGCAGAGATAGTGGCTGTTTGGAACTGTTGAAACTGTTGTGACTGGACATTGTTAGGGTACTGTTGACCAGTTTGGTTGGTCTGAGTAGGTTGAGTCTGTTGAAAGTGAACAGCAGGTTGTGAGAAGATAGATTGATTTGGTTGTGAGAAAGCAGGTTGTGAGAAAGCAGTTTGAGTGAATGTAGGCATTGGTTGTGTGGGTTCAGGTATGAAAGATTCCGAGGTATCATCTTGAGTGAATGAAGGTGAAGCAGATGGATTAGGGTTAGGATAAGTGAATGGTGACTGAGTAGGTATAGTAGGCATGGGTTCTGACATAGTTAACGGTTAAAGAAACAAAGTTTTGTTGTGGTAACAAGTGATTCTTCTTTATCAGAGGCTCTCTCCAGGCTCTGATACCACTTGTTAGGATCTAGAACTAGATAGATCTTCTAGCCTTCGTGATTGTATAGTACTTATGTAATCACAAGTATATACGTGAGAGACTCTAACAATTGTTTAGGCGGAAACTAAACAATGCAATATAAAGAAGAACAATGATCCTCTATAGATCTCTCTATTAATAATAAATTGTTTTTGTTATATGTAATCGGTTACAAAACTCTAATGCTAAAGGTTTCTTTTATAGAGAAGAAACCCTAAATTGCTAAACACGATTCCTAAAAATGCGTAAGAGATAAACATCAATCTCTTCCTAAAAACACGTAAGAGATATACATCAATCTCTTCCTAATTTATCTCATTCCTATCTTTCTTTATGAGATAACTCTAGAATATATCTATAATTCCTGCATACAATAATCACGTCTACAAATAAGATCAGCAGATTCTATATCTGTCAGCAGAAATGAGAACATGACCAGCAGAAACATAACCAGCAGGAACCACTTAATGCCGTCAGCAGAAATGAACATCTCTAACAGCAGAAACGACACTTAGTCATTTTTAATAATTCCCAACAATCCTCCCCTAAACTTAGTTTTGACTCCATTAATTCCAAGTTTCTAGATAGATCTTCTTGAAGCAAGAGGATTGAGCAGCAGCAGAAACAAAATAAGCAGCAACTATAGATGAAGACAGCAGCATCAAATGAAACAGCATGAACTCGATGAACAGCAGAATCAAATGAGGTAGCAACATCAAAGAACAGCAGCTTCCAGTCTTTGCAGCAACATAAGTAGATTTGATAAGCCTTTACCAAGTAGCTACTCACTCTTGGGCTAGTTGATACTTTGGTGAAAATTAACACCCTGGTGTAACAACAACCAGTCCAATTTCTCAGAACGTGAATCAAGGGTGAATTGGAATACCCTAACAGTTTTTGGCAAACCGTCACAGCCATACAACGGATTTGACACGTCTTTACCTGTAGCCGTTTGCTCAGGACTAGCCAACTCTTCATACACAGAGTAATATGGTGAGTCGATAACCATACAATTTTTAGTAAATTGTCAACTATCAACGGATTTGAGAAAGTCTTTACCATGAGCCGTTTGCTATGGACTAGCCACTTTTCATCCAAAGAATATGGAAAGTGATAACCATCCAGTTTTGGGTAACCTGGCAACCATCAACGGATTTGATAAAGTCTTTACCAAGAGCCGTACCCTCTTGGACTAGCCACTCTTTGTTACAAGAACATGGTGAGTGAAGGCCATAGGATTTTTAGCAAACCCTTACAGCTATCAACGGATTTGAGTTACACACCAAAGCCGTTTGCAATGGTGAGCCAGACTCTTTCTCAGCTGTTAGCCATGGTGAGCTGAAAACCATTTGTCGTGTAGTGCAAGCACTAACACCAAAGATATACAACACTATACTATCAATAAAACTAACTAAGAGTACATTTTAAAATAAAAATAAAAATAATAATACTAACGAAACTATTGAAAACAAACACTAACTAAGACACAAACTTACATAGGAACAGATGCAAGACACTCATAGATTCCCAGTTTAAACCCAGCTTGAATTCATCTGAATAAACACTCCCCAGCCATAAACAACAACATTCCGGGACAGTTGAGGGTGGAAATGTGAGCCTGTGAGTTAAACATCCTTTCATGCAGTTGTTAGCGCGGATAGATAGAACTTTGTCCATAAATCATATACACATTTTGCCATCCGTTAAATCCAGGACATGAACAGAGCTTTTGGGATACAACTTCCAGCTGCTCACAACCCATTCATCTTGTGTTCTCCAAAAATCTTCCACGTCATCAGAATGAAGGGACTGACATAACAGATTGACATCCCTCCAGAGGTCTAAACCAATATCCACATCGGGGTTTAGCCGAAAGTATTGTTCAATCTGTCGACGTAAAAGAAGGTAGATCTCCTCACAATAAACGTGAGGTTTGCAACTCCTTTCAAATAGGTAAAGTTCTTTCGCCTCTGTTCTGTGATAATAAAACATGGATGTAATTGTTACCCGGCGGACAAACTCTCCATCTCACGTCCTTTGAATTCACCGTATGGCAAGAGGTAGGAATATAAATTCTCCATGTCTTTCATCACTCTCACTCTCAGAGCTGAAAAAGTCTTCAACCGGTCTATCCCATAGAATGTCATCTCCTCTCACCCTAATATGTTTACGATGAGACCGAGGAGGAGAAGAGGCATAATCAGAAACAGTTTCAACCTTAACCCGTGGATCTACAATCTCATCATCATGGAGTTGGTCCACCACCATAACACTATGACCAGAGATAGACTGACCCCTAAAGATAATCTCAGCTAGCACTTCATAATCCGGCTCCGGGCTCAGGTACGGCAGCAGGCAACGCGAAGACATTACCTTTGCTTGTCCTCATCACTATCCAAGAAAAACTCATTAATACCTCCTGATATGGATTCAAACAGAACATCAATTGGTATGTGGTCAGTAGAGACAGGTAACGGGGAAGAACTATCAGCAGAATCTGCAAATGTGGAATCTTTCACTCTCACGGTGTGAACAGGCTATTATCCTTATGCTGCTGAAGTTTTAACGGGGATCAGGTAGAAGCAGTAACATCAGTACCAAGTGTACCACCAGCAGTATCGGGAACAGCAAAACCAGCCATAGGAGTAGCCGAAACAGCAGGTTTAAAGCTACCACCACCAGCAGAATCAGGATCATCAGCATGTTGTGTGGAAGCAGCAGGAACACCCGATGGCTGTGAAGTATCACGGTCAACCCTTTGTCTTTTAGACGGGCATAGGCTCAGAAAGAAATGAGCTCCGTGCTGTGTGGGTCCGAAATAGATTATACTGAGCCACTTTACAGCGATCCTTTTTCAAGCCGTCTGTTAGATATCTCGTACTCTTCAATCAATGTTGGTTTAAGACATAGCCTGACAGCTTTCATCGTGATAGTACCATTAGGAGCTGCAACAACACTGATTTTTACCAAGATACGATCATTGGGTGGTTAAGATTGCTCATCGGATTTACCATTAAGAGCTCTATAACGTAAATCTGCCAGGGCTCGCTTCTTCTTTTCCTTAATAGCAGTCATGCGCTCAACAAAGTTTGCCTCGGTTACATCCGCTCCTAACAACTCGCGTGCCAATGCAGGATTTGACCCAACTTGCATCATCAAATTCAACCAATCTGTTTCTGTCATACGCATCATAAGATCGTCTAATTCCTTTGCACGCTCTTCAGAAACATTTGGTAAGTCCTCCTTAGCTAAATCCTCAGCCCGTAACCTTTGAACCAAGCGCTCACTAGCCTGTTCTTCTTCTAAACGTTGCCTGGCTTGAGCATCTTCTGCAAGAAATTCAGCAGGAATATCCAATTCTGGCATAGGAGCCTTTCCTTTATCAGCAGCAACAGAAGGACCAGCAGATTCAGAGATTGCCGCTTGAGGAAGAACATCAGCAGAAAGAGGAGCATGAAACTGCGCAAAAGCTGAAGTATTAAACTCTGTCCTGGCACGTCGATAAACCGACCTCTTACGCCTAAGAGGAACCTCCTCCTCTTCGCGTTCCTCCATATCCTCAGAGGGAACAGCAGGTTGATCGTGACCCAGAGCTTCAGATGCCATACGTGATAATCCTTCAAGGTCAACATCATCCTGAATATCCACATCCCCTTCTGTGGCAGGGGCATCACCCACAAAACGTGCTGTCTTCAACTGTTTAACCGTTCTTTCCAACTTCTTTACTCGAGATACAAGTGTCAAAATAGCTCCCCCCATGATTTTCTTTGAGGTTCCCAGCTCTGTTTCCAATGAGTCTATACGCCCCATACACCTGTCAAGCTTTGCAGATAAACTTGTTAGTAGAGTAGGGTCCTCTGCCCTACCAGCAGCATCGGCTGTTGGTGTAGGAGCATCATCGGGCCCAACAGGTGACTCCTCATGGAATCCACCATGAATGGTGTCATCTTCCATGGAAACGAGATTATCAATGTCCGCAGCTTCAATATAGTTGTCAGGATGAGACGTGGGGGACCAAAGATAAACGGGTTCCTCAAGGTCTAGGGTCAAACAAAATCAGAGGGTGGCTGTGGACCAAAAATAATTGATCAAGGACATCAGGGCTCACATACCCAGCTGGTTAGTGGAGGGCCAAACACGAATGGCTTTCCTCAAAAATAAGGTTCTGACGCGGGCGGATAGGTGGAGACGCGGCTAGGAGTAGGACCCCTAATGGTGAGACATGTGTAGGAAACAGAAAGGCTATGGTCTTCCAGTCAGTAAGAGTGAGACAGGGTTTGGGAACTACCCCATTCTGTCTCAGCTGCCTCTCCGGTGTCTGTCAGGTTCACTACGGGAAACCGGAGGAGATGAGGTGCAGGGTGTGCATCAGCTGTTACTACCGCAGCTTCTATGGGCTAGCTTGCATTATCACTCATAAGCAGCATCGCCAGCTAGCAGCAATGGCAAGCATAGGGGGTGTCAAAGCATTTTGCTGACCCTCCATTTAAATTTCTTATTAGAAAACTAGTTTCTTAGTAAAGCCAAAGGTGGTCTAGGAGTACGGTCAGCTTTGTCTCTATGGCCACAAGCATTGGTAAGAACCTTGGGTACATTAAAAATTTTTTCTTTGCTAGCCTTAAATTCCCAATCATCCCCTCTAGAAATAAATCGAAGAAAAAATTATTATTACACTACCAGGTACGATAAACAATAAGGGCTATGTGGCATGGAACTTGAAATTGATTCCAAATTCCGCCTTAGGGCTGCAAACAATGCTTAAGGGTGTGTGCACCAGAATCTCCTTTAAGGAGATAAATGGTGCTTAAGAAAGGTACAGAGCCGATCCTGTTAGATACCATTACCGCTTACAACTACCTTCAAGAATAATATAGTTGGGCATGTCAAATGCCATTGGCATCGTCAAAAGTGTAACTGAGTCCTACTGTGAGACTCTAGTCACGACCACCTCACGGCCGTCAATAGTGGCGATAGGTCATGAGACCAGCAGCATTTGGGGCGAACAACAGCGGTTTGCCATAATGTTTGACAAAGAGTCAAACACGACCGAGGGGCATGTGTTAAAGCGTTACCTTATTGGCGAGTGATACCCAATAGCTGAGGATATCTGTGAAGTCCTCGGAAGCCTCTTTCACTCCCCAAGGTATAAGGAGTTTGTTATGCTTCATCTTTGTACTGGAGTGCCGCCATTGGTTGATTATTGCAAGGTAGGTTGAATGATACAGAGTATGCAGAGGGTAAAGATTTGGTTGTATGTGTGAGAAAGGATGAAAAGTTGATTTGGGATTAATAGGTTATTGTGTCCATATGTGTGAAAGTTAGCCTTTTAATTTGATAGTACAATTTTAAACCTTGGAGTTGATGTAATTGGAGTGAAAATCAAACTTGGACTCCACCTGTTCAGGCAAGTGGTGCCGCCAAACACCATTTAAATAGAGATTTAAACGAAAAACTATTCAACCTCTATTTTTAAGACCAGCAGGTAGAAAGTCAACCAGCAGTAACCAGTCTTAAAAAAAATCAGCAGAAACAATGCAAGCAGCAGAATTAATATGTAAGCAGCACAAACTATTCAGGCAGCAGATACATTGTTACACCAGCAGGAATGGAGACTACCAGCAGAAACCAAGTGACTAGTGGCAGAGACCAACCAACCAGCAATATCAAACTGAGCACAGCTGAAACGAAGTTGAGACAGCAGAAACAGGGTACTACCAGCAGTAATAAGTTAGCCAGCAGGAACATGATACTACCAGCACAAACTAGTTCAACAGCATAAATAGATGTATAGACAGCATAAACAACTCCAGCAGCATGAATTTATTCAGCCAGCAGAAAAAGTTAACCAACAGCAGAAATCATGCAGACAGCAGGAACACACACCCTATCAGCAGAAATGGATCCACCAGCAGAAATATGGTACGACCAGCAGAAACCAATCGTCCAGCAGAAAGGATAACTACCAGCAGAATCATAGTACGACCAGCAGGAAAACTCCAAATCGTCCAACTAGAAAGGGATAACTACCCTGCAGAATCATCGTACCGACCAGCATAAACAATTCGTCCAGCAGAAAGGATAAGGTACCGAGCAGATTAATAGTCTACGACCAGAGCAGAAAGAACCAATCCTGTCAGCAGGAAGAATGTACACCTAGCAGCAGTATTGACTACCTGCAATCACAGGAAAATAATATCCCACAAAACAACATATCCACCTGCAAGAAAGTTAGAATATACAAATATACAACAACAAGCCTCCCCTTAGGCTTTCTCCCTCAAATTCACGAAAGAGGGATTTCACCATCCCAATATGGACATACCCAGATACTCAAATCTTGGTC
The DNA here is from genome assembly GCA_026074375.1 of Tanacetum coccineum. Lineage (NCBI taxonomy): Eukaryota > Viridiplantae > Streptophyta > Magnoliopsida > Asterales > Asteraceae > Tanacetum > Tanacetum coccineum. The sequence goes on from BQNB010000066.1 coordinate 71,340, forward strand.
CATCAAATGCCTGGTCAGTAGTCGCCACATTTCATTGGTGTGAATTCTTCTGCACATGTAATCATAGTTTTCTCATTTGGCATCCCTTATAAAGTGTGCTAATCTCCTATGCTTGTCTCTGATGAAAGACAGGGTTTCTTCACATTGCATATGGTGTTCTGGTTGTTCTAAGAAGATTTTGGTATTCATGAAGTTGAATCCATAATCCAAGCAACTGGTTCTGAATCCAGAGACACCTTCGTGCACAAGGAAACTAGCAGAGCAACATACTCGGCTTTCAGTAGTAGAAGTAGCCACAATAGTCTGCTTCTTGCACTGCCATGAAATTAACCGTCTGCCCAGAAATTGACATCCACTTGTAGTGGATTTCTGGTCACCATGAGAACCAGCATAATCACTATCACTGTAGGCTTCATGAAAGGGAGAATCTTTAGGGTACCACTAGAGTGTGTTGGTTGCCCTTTTTAGATATTTGAAATCTTCTTGGACTGCATTCGATGTGAAGTCAGTGCGTAGTAAATTGATGTCTGGAACAAAGCACTAACTGCAAAAATTATGTCAGGTCTTAAAGCTGTGAAGATAAATAAGTGAGACAATCATTGATCGGTACAAATGTACATTAACTGGAGGATCCAGTTTAATCTTTCATTTGGTCTAGCAGCTTCATAGAGGTGTTTGTGGTTGCAGTTCTTACAGATTCCAGTTCGAACTTAGTTAGGCATGTCTTTAACTTACTCCCTGTATTGGCTGATAAAAATACCATCAGCTGGCAACTGTTTCAACTGTATAGACCTAAGAAGAAAGCATCTCTTCCCATAGCACTCATTTCAAATATTCACCTTTTCATCTACACTCAAACTTCATCACACAGGCTTTATTGGTTGGCCCAAAAATGATGGCATCCCACATAAACTTGTACAAACGGGTATTTTCCCTGGAATCTTTCTTGATGAAACAGTGTCTTGTCAATAGATACCTCTTTGTAATTGTGTTGTAAACAGAAAAGCAGACAATCTTTGACATACAGGCTCGAGGTGCTTGATGAAGTCCATTAGGAGCTTTTACCACTCTGTTATACATGCTTGGGAAGTAAGGATCTTCAAAGCCTTTAGGCTAAGTGAAATACACTTCTTCTTCAAATTTCTCCATAGAGCGAAAGGCCTCTTAAACATCCAGTGATATACCAGAATGCCCATATACGATGCAAAAGCCAAAAAACAGTCTGATTGCCTCTATCTCTGGCCACTGGTGCAAATACCTCATATAATCAATGCCCGCTCTTGTCGTGTCCTGTACTGCAACCAACCTTGCTTTATTCCTTAAACTATTCATCTTGGCATCCCTCTTGTTCTTAAAAATCATTTTTGTCCTATTGCATGTTGCCAGCAGGGGAAGGGACAAAGTTTTACCATACTTGTGGTTGATGAACTGTTGCATATCTTCTTGCATTAGCATCCACCAATCAGGCATCCTCAGTGCTTTAGCTTATACTAGTTGGTTCTAACTGAGAAAGGAAGCATAAGCAAAACAGACAATGAGTTGGTCTGTATGATTGGTCTTTGTTGATTTGATATATCAATGAAGCCTTTCAACAAACTTGATTTTTGGCTTGCTTCTTGTCAGAACTGGAGACCCGCAAGATCACTAGAATCTGAGACTGAGGATGAATTGTGTTCACCCTTTTTGATAGGAAAACTGGATTCACTTCCCAAACATGTGCTAAATTTTGTAAGAGTAGCACGAAAATCTTCCAATATAAGAGGAAGATGTGAAAATGCCAGATGAGAATTGATCCTTGCACACATCAGAAGGAACTGGAAATCGTTTAGTGTTTTCACTCGAGCCTAAAAATTGACCAGGAGGAAGTGTAGATTCATCAGCATGTACAGGAATGAAGTCAGCAGAAACAGATGTACTGGCAGCAGGATCGCCCAGAGCAGCAGGATCGCCCAGAGCAGCAGGATCATAACTACCAGCAGTTTGAAAAGGACCAGCAGGATGACCACCAGCAGGATCACTACCAGCAGAAGTACTACCAGCAGAAACACCACCAGCAGAACCAATGCCAGCAGGATCCCCATCAGCAGAAACACCTTGGTTTCGAATTTCAGCTTCAGCTTGACTTAGTATTTCTGCTGTTGCTTGTGAGAACAAATAACCATAACGTGCAGCTGCGTCCTTAGCTTCATACTCTTGTCTTTGAAGCTTAGCAAGCTCTTCTGCATAATCTGCATTGCGTTCTATAACACTAGGACCAGTGCTTGAGAAAGGACCGGCAAAACTGTTAGAAGGAAATGAAGGAACCACTATAACTTGCTCATCCACTTCTGAATCTGAGTCTGGATCTTGTGTACCTGCAGGTATGTTAGTTTCTAGTGTACCTGCAGGTTTGTTAGTTTTATGACGAGTATAACCTAATGAATCAGTTAAATAGTCAAGGTCAAAGTACCACTCATGACCAATTCCCTGAACATTGGGTTTATCTTCTAAAAATCTCAGATTCAAGGTTTCCTCTACCCTCTTGTTTGTTAAATTATAAACCCTATAGGCCTTGCTATTAGGAGCATAACCAACAAGATAACCTTCATCAGCTTTGCCCTCAAATTTCCCCAAATGGTCACTTGTATTAAGGATTGTTACTTGACACCCAAAAGGTTTAAGATGACCTATCTGAGGAACCTTCCCAGATATCAATTGATAAGGTGTTTTATTATGGGGATTAGTAATATGGTACCTCTGTTATTTAAAAAACATAGCTAGCAGTGCTAAACTGCCTCAGTCCATAAACATGGTAGGTAATTTAGGGTGCTGCAACATGCGTTCTAGCAGCCTCTTTATAAGAGTTCCTATTTTTTCTTTCAGCAACACCATTCTGCTATGGGGTTTGGTGATTACTATAGTCACTCTATAATTCCCTTTTCCCACTGTGTTCTATTAGTGTTGCTTTTTGATCTCTGTCCCATTATCACACCTTATCCTTTAACTTTGGATTTTAGCTGGTTTTCTATTAAGGCAATAAATTCTTTTAAGGACATAAATGTTTCATACTTTAGTACCCAAAAGAATGTCAAGTAACTGCTAAAGTCATAAGTAAAACCACTAAGGAGTAGTACTTCTGTTCAATACTCCCTTATATTGGTAGGACCATAAAGGTCCATGTGCAGCAGTTGCAGAGTTCTCAGTAATGAGTATAAAAGTAGAAATAGACTGTTAAGAAGCTTATGTTGCTTTTCCTTTGTTGCAAGGCAACATAGTTGGGTTTCATTGGTAAACACTTTGAGAGGTTAAACCCATTCATACCTGGACCATCCTTAGCTAATCTGTTGAGTGTTGGAAGTTCATTGAGCCATCCTTCTGGCCATTGGTGGATTTCATCCAAGGACTGCTGTTGGCTTGTTCTAATCAAAATGTATCCTTTTGTTCTAGTTGCAGGTTGAGATGCTAAATGTGTAGAGATCATGTCCCTAGGAATTTCTGAAGTACCACCTGATTTTCATCTGGTAATTGGGTTATTTTCTTCTGAAAGCACCAAACACTCAGTGTTCTGTGATAGAGAACTTTGTTCTTTTATCACTAATTTGTGATACAGAGAACAGTTAAAGTGCTGGAACTCTTCAACATAGTAGACATTTTCAAAGTCAAGCTTTGAAGTCCTGATGGGCCTTTTCCTGTTATTCTACATTCTCCTCCTCCAAACTTTGTCCATGCTACCCATGATCTGCACAAAATCAACAAGCTTCTCTTGTTTCCTGTCATTACTTCTTGAGCAACCACTGTCAACTATACCTATGTCATTTCTGTATTAGGATCACCTACACAAATATACTAAAAACAACATTAGTACCTTGACGAGACCTCAAGCCAATTTGACTTGAGCTGCCTTGTGGATCATTAATTGTGAACAACATGTGGATGGATGGGATCCAATCCATTACTCTTGGACCCCAAAAATGTGGTCTTTTATTCCTCCAAGAGTAACCTGCTGAGGTCTTAACAGCAGTATCCCATCGTCCCTTATACATAAACATAGGGTCATATAAGTTAGTCTTATTATTAAAATAAACAGATGATGGTCTGAAATATGGTCGAGCAGCAGGATTAAGCCAACCAGCAAAAACTGGTCTACCAGCAGAAACAGTTGCTGGTCTTTTAGACCAACCAGCAGGATTCGGTCTAATAAAGCGAATTGATGGCTAGTCTGTTTCTACTAGCAGGCAGTATCAGATCCACCAGCAGGAATGATGCTGGCGAATTTTCTTACTACCAGCAGAAACAGATGCTGCTTTAGATTTACAAGGGACAGAATACTTAACAATTATAAAAGTCACAATCTTTAATAAAATGCAATTTATACCACATACAAATATTTCTTAACTACGCACAGAATTGTTTTTACCACACATTCCTATTGTTCATTCCACTTTATTACAAGATCCTAGGAGATTTTACATTCTCAACATGAAAACTAGGACTGCAATCAGTGGAAATTGGTGTCATCAGACTCTGGCACAGTCTGATTTAACCAGCAGGTGCGAAGTCTTTGGTCTTGGTCTTTGTGGCCTTGAAACAAAGGATGATAGGTCTTGAGTCTGAAGACTTGGTCACTGTTATCAACAAGAGACAAAGTCATAAGAATTTGAAGAGTTTCAGAAGTGTTATTATCGACTTTGACCTTAACTTACTGTGTTTCCTCTATGTCAGACTTGTGTAGGGTGGGCATATAAGTTCCTATGATGGAGGGGGACTGCATGCACTCTCCCCAGCCTTGACAAACCATGAGAAGAGTTTTATCTTCCTCAAAAGGTTCTGGGTATAAAATACACTTCGGTGTAGACAAATCAACACGTCGTCTTTTTCCAGAGTACTCTTTTAAAATCCTAGACCAATTTTAGTTCTGGTTGACATAGAACTTTTATCAAATTTTGCAAGTTCTTGGAAGACTACTTCATTTTTCAATCTGCTTATGTGCTTCAACTTAACTTCCCATCATTTCTTTTCTTTTTGTGCTGATCATGTAATTTTTCAGTATAATCTTAGATGTGTTAGCGGTGTTTTTTGGTTTTCTAGATCAGCAGATAAGACACTAATCTTATCTTCTATGCAATCTGAGTTCTTATGATTACATCTTTTGTGATTCTAATGTGTTAACAACATTTTGATATGACTGAACTTTAATGTAACAATCATTTATACAATCTATATGTTTATCTTACATGATTATTAAGAACATTAAGTTTAGAATCACAACCAAGGGGACAATTTTATACCTAGGAGAAATCCCATTCATGGCTAACTCAGCAGCAGCCTAGAAGCATCAGCACCAACTATTATCAGCTTATGAATCCAGCCATCATTTCCCATATACTTCTCAACCTCACCCCAGTCTTGTTTTCTGCCGCATGGATTCCGACCAATTTTCATGGAATCAACTGAGGACCAACAGCTTTGGTTTGTTGCTGTTGTGAATTCTGTGACCTAAAGGAAGAATACCTAGCCTTATATCAACTGTCTTCACATTACCACTCCCTGCAAATGCCCTATTGGAGTATTTGTAGCATCTAACCTTCCTCTCTATCAAATATGGCAGGTTTGTTGATTATTGTGTTAGCTTTCGTCCATCGCCTTCTTCTCAAATCTGTTTAATCTCAAGGAGGCAGAGCACATTTGCCACTTCAAGTCCAGTTCTTCCATCTCAACTGAATCAATCTGGTCAATGTTATTCATAGATCTTTTCTTGACTATGGTTCTCTTTTCAGCAACAAAAGAATGCAAAACACATTCCATTACGTTGTCAGAACGACCAGATGTTTGAGAAACAGATGAAACAATATTCTGCTGATCAGAATAAATAGACTTTGAGCAAGAGCTGGCAGTTCTAATGAAAGCAGAATGAGTGGGAGCAGCAGCAGCTTTCAACACTATAACTATGACCAATTCTAACATCAAGTTCAAGTGGACCTTAGTTTGTTATACAGGTCATCAAAGCTCATTTGATTCAAGCGGACACCTCTTGTTTTTTAAGGCCCAAGGCATCTTCTGTGACCACGAAGAGGGAAGTTGCTTCTCAGGAAACTTCAGGTTGATGGCTCTCATTGTCTGGTTTCTTTGCTTCGTACTTGATTCAACTGGCTCAGAATCTTCTGAAACCTGTCATAGCCCTTGTGTAAGCCTTCTTCTTCTGTCACAGAAAATTCTGTGTAACTGCTGTTTGTAGCATGGTTTCTCATCTTCTTCGATTCTTCATTCCCACAAACTAGCCTTAACTGTATCCAAATATCCCTGTGCATCATCATAATGATGAATATCGGCATATGATCTTCAGGTAGAGCCTGATTGTGTGTGAAGCTACAGGTCTCACCTTATTATCCCTTTGTACAGCAACATGCTCATCAAGAGTGACAGGAGTATTAACAATTGTATTTCACTTTCCGCATCTTTCCCAACCTCTTTGGACTGTTCCCTTGATGACTATCATTCAAAGATTATGATCAGCATTCTGTATCCAGTACTCCATCTCTGCCCTATCTCATATTTGTCCTTCTCCAGATAAGGAAATTTTGCATTGTTTGCAGAGATAGAGGCTGTTTGGAAAATGGTTGGAACTGTTTGTGTGAAGGACATTATTAGGGTTTCTGTTTGACCGTTGGGTTGGTCTGAGTAGGTTGAGTCTGTTGAAAGTGAACAGCGGTTGTGAGAATACAGGTTGATTGTGGCAGAGAAAGCAGGTTGAGTGAATGTAGGCATTTGTTGTGAGGGTTCAGGTATGAATGATTCCGAGGTATCATCTTGAGTGAATGACGGTGAAGCAGATGGATTAGGGTTAGGATAAGTGAAAGTTGATTGAGTAGGTATAGACGGCATGGGTTCTGACATAGTTAATTGGTTAAAGAAACAAAGTTTTGTTATGGTAACGAGTGATTCTTCTTTATCAGAGGCTCTCTCCAGGCTCTGATACCACTTGTTAGGATCTGGTACTAGATAGATCTTCTAGCCTTTGTGGTTGTATAGTACTTATGTAATCACAAGCATATACGTGAGAGACTCTAGCAAATGTTTAGGCGGAAACTAAACAATTCAACAAAGAAGAACAACTATATGAACAACGATCCTCTATGGATCTTTCTATTGATAATAAATTGTTTTTCTAATTTGCAATCGGTGCCAAACCCTAATGCTAAAGGTTTCTTTTATAGAGAAGAAACCCTAAATTAGTCAACAAGAAAACTAAAATCTCGTAAGAGATATACATCAATATCAATTTTCTCTAATTTTCCATTCCTATATTAATGAGATAATACTCAGAATATAAACTATAATTCCTTAATTACATTAATTACGTCTATAAATAACAATCAAACAGCTTCTATCTATGTCAGCATATGGAACGAGACAAATGACCAAAGCAGAAAATTATAGTAGGAACGCTTACTGAACTGCCAAGAGGAACGATTAATGCCATCAGCAGAAAAGAAAAATCCTCTACCAGCAGAGAAACGACACTTAGTCGTACTTCAAATTAATTTCCCTACAGCTTTGTTGCGAATAACAGTCTGAACTTCATCCCCCTTTTTTTGTCTCCATAACTCCTACTTAGCTTTATCACTGTCTTGCCAAATGGTTTGTCAACGAGTTCCCAGACTTGTGGTATGTCGAACTAATGAAGTTCATCCTTGCATTGCTTCGATTCCATGAGAATCATCCATAGCATCCTTATGCTCTTGGTTCTTCTGTACTTACTGTGAGAGCGAACATTACTAATTTCAGGATCTGTGGCAAGCTGTTGTCTTGTTTGCACTGGATTTGTAGGATTGTCAATAACTTGTTCTAATGGATGATCTTTTATCCATTGGTATTCATGACTCTGTTGGTTGAAATGAATGCATATTTTCATTATCAATATTGCATGAGGAAGACTCAGCAATGTCTTGTACCGATGTACAGAAAGGATTGATAAATTCATCTTGTCAAAATGATGCATTCGCTGCTTGATCATTGTAGTTTTTCTTCAGCGATGAATTTATTAGAGAGAAATATTATTCAAGAAAAATGTTTGATAGAATTCGATTCATTTTGTGACGAATCTGTTTTGTCTGCTAGAGAAACAACATTTTTCCTTGGGGGCACGGGGCCAGAGATGTCATAATTTGACGCCTTTTGTTTATTTGAAAACGTGGTCTGAAGGATATATTGTCAAAGACGTCTCGTGTCGTTTTATGGCGTTGAGGTTTTGAAAGGATTGATCGACGTCATTTCATGAAGCACGGGTCCTGAACTGCTATGATCAGGAGCCATCAATTGAGGCACGGGTCCTGAACAAAATTGGCCAGAAACCATAAACTATCTTTGAGATAGTAGATCTCAACCATACCGTTTCACACCGAATGGAGTTGGATTTTCATTTTGCGTTCAAGTATCTCCAAATGGCATGTTCTTGTAGTTGAACTTTATGTGAAATTAGACGAGAAGGTATCACCAATAACATTCTCTGTGAGTGATTTTCTTTTGTAAAACTTTTGTGAAAGTATTAAACAGTTGAATAAGATGATGCAATTTAATGGAATGACCCCTTGTTAATTAGTTTCTTCAAAACTAGAGTTTGAAGAAATATTATGAAGGAGGGGTGCATTATAAGTATGCATTTGTTGTCCACATGAATAATTTCTTCAAACCTTGAATGAGTGACTTGAGATTGAATTTCTGATTGTTGGTGAAGTACTAGCAGTTGTTCCATCTTGAATCTAATGTAGTTGATGAACGGTTGAACCAACTGGGTATCAAACGCTCTTTCTTAAAGCAACAATAGCTACTGGGTTGGGAATCAGTATGTGGTGGAAGATTATAGTCTCATTAAACAATGAGTTACAACAGGATCTCATATCTTCTTGGTATGTGGAAATTTGTGTTGGAGAAACTGAGTTTTGCACGGGGAAAAAGTCCTGAACTGATGTATCTGGATGTCATCAAAGAGGCGCAGGTCCTGATACTAATTTGCACAGAGCGTGACTTTGACCATTTCAAGAAGCTGAATGCTCTGCTGCAGTGGGATGTTGTGGTGATGACATTTGTATGAATGATTCTTGACAGGAGGGAGATACTGGTTTAGGAGATGAGAGATCGATGACGAAGTATCAGTAAAGGAACAGATGAAGAAACTTGTTGGATTGGACAGTGGACCATGGATTCAACTTCGGTTTCTTGTAGTTTTTCCTTGGTTCATCTTTTATTATTATATTTCTTCAGGTAGGCTTAGTTCCTCATTTATCATCCCCAGCATTATCATCTTTATCAAAATGTTCACTGTCCACATCTGCTTCCCACTCAAGAATTAGCTTTTCCTTATTAGGAACCCCTGGCTTGAATCCAGTTCCTTCACTTGAGACTCTAGAGACGATTGTGGACTCATCAGGAACCCCTAGTATGTTACTAGTTCCTTCATTTGAGACTCCAGTTCTAGGCTGTCTCTTGCTTATTTTCTTGCTTTCCTTGAGAGCTTTCATTATGTCAACAGCCTCTTGTTTAGCAGGAGTAAGAGTTTGAATACCCTTGAGCTTCATAGACGAATCAGAAGACCTCTTCTTTGACACAATAAAGGAATCTCTGAAAGCAATACCAAACTGTCTTCTTTGTATGGGCTCGGGTTCAGATTCAGACATAATTCTTGCATGAGTAGCATGAACTTCTCTTGCAACAACTTCTTCTTTAGCTTCAGTCAAGCTGATAGATTTACCCAATTCCAAAGCTAAAGTTCTGGTTTAGGGATGGATGTTATCATGTAGGAGTGATCTCTAAGGCCTTCCAAAAAAGATCACCACTCAGAGTAAACCATTTTTCATCAAGTTTGAAAGCTATAAACCCCAGTCTTTGCATCATGAGTCAGAGTATTCTAGAACAGCTGAATGTAGATAGAAGGGAATTTTCTAAGAAGTAAATGCCTAAGAAGTTTTTGTTCTTGAAAATATCACTGAAATTGTGCGAAGTTAGGTTTCTTATGCAACTTCTGTAGATCTTTAGAGAAGGTTTCCACCTTTCCAATCTGTAACTGTTATTGAAGCAATAAGGATCTGTTCATCTAATCTTATAGTGGTTAAGGTGCCAGGAATATTTCTCTTTCTGACCATCCATATCTGTTAAAGAATATCAACAAAGATTGAACAAACATAGGTCATATAATCATGTTAGATAAAGGAATGTTCGCCTTGAGTTTGACAGCCTTGATATTCAGATTAGCACGAGGATATTCAACATTTAGAGTCACTGGAAATTGGGTTAGTCCAAACATTGGTCAACCTTTGGTCGATTGGTCTAGAGATTATCTGATAGGCTCAATGCAAGTTAACTAAGCCTGTATGAGAGTAACAAGACAAATGGTCCTTTGGAATAGGCCTAGTGGTTTTTTGGGCTTATTGGGCCCAAGGAATGGACAATTAGCCTACGACGCTGCCTAAACAGATCATCAAACCACCATGCAGTAGGTTAACACTCCGCCATCAAGAATATGCAACGCTTATCTACATTATGCAAGATCAAGGCATTTTTGATTATCGTATCATACTAGAGAAGCATTTAACACCCTACAGACAGATTTAACACCTTACAGATTTAACACCCTACACTTTCACATTTGACCATTTTATACACATTCAAAGACCAAGATAAACCGTTTTAATTACATTTAATTCACTATTATCCCCTTCAAAAATTGCATATGCGTATTGCCATTTTTGAGCTAGTGTATTATTTTACAAGCTAATGTACGTTTGTCCACTTAATAACGAACAAGCATGGGAAAATATGATAAGTTTTGGTTAATGAGAATGGTCAAAAACAAGAAGTTATCTTCCTTTTTGAAGATAAAGCGCACTGAAGCATACACTATCCTTTTCTTTGAAAAACTGGATTCTTTAACAAGAATACGAAAGCCATCGACTTTGATCTTACAAACATTGTGTTGTTTTGAAGTAGCTCAAGACAAAAGATTTCTCTTTCGTTATTGAGGATAAAGCACAAACACGTTACATTTTACTTTTATTTGGAAGATGGGGGTTGCAATATAACATTTTGATTACAAGCCATTACCATGAGTCAAAACTTGGATGTTTTGTTTTATTAGTCTATTGACCCGAAAAGATTTCTTCTTTTCGTTCTTCAAGGATAATTGCACTGCAGTACACTTTCCTTTTCTCTGAAGGCGTTACACTTCTTTACTTTAAGGAACAGGGTTGAGGAGATGAGTAAGACTATTTGACATTAAGGAATGAGGTTTGAACCATTTTGTTCAAACGTCATCAAGATGAAGAACGAGGCCTAAACTGATGTGAACAGACATCATGAGACAATGAGGACCGAGGCTTGAACTGCTGTGATCAAGCGTCATCAAGATGAAGAACGAGGCCTAAACTGTTTTGTCCAAACATCTTTTGAAGCATGTTCATCAGATTTGAATTCCTTGAACTCCTGACGTATGAGATATCAGTCTTTTTGGTAACCAAACTCTGAGTTTTTCCTTTAAAGGATTGACAGATGTACCTGCAATTGAGTTAGAAGTACTGCACTAAAATAACTGAGTTTGATTGCATTCATATGGGTTTTTGTAATATATCATTTGAACCATTTGGAGGTTTACTGTCAACTTTGGTTGTTCTATCGGTGAACATCTTTCCAGTAGGTATCCACCTAAGACTCACAGTCTTGAAAATTCTACCCATTGGTTTCCACCTAAGACAAGATCTAGGAGTGTGTGGTTTCTCATGCACAGCGGAAGACTTATTTGAGAGAAAACCTTGGTCTATACCAATCTGTTACCAAGGTTTGATGAATAGTCTGGTTCTTTGGTTATCGGGATTGTTGTTTCTGATCTTGAGGAACTGAACTTTAGCACGAGAATTCACCATATTCAGGATCTTTGTTATACAATCATCATGATTTGTATTAAAGATATATTTATGACTCAATCGAAAAACAAATTGTTTGGAGGAGTCAAGAAGAACTCGAATTACTAGAGTGATCTACTCTAGAGCACACCATTTGACATTCCACCACTACACTTAGATACAGGAGAACTTCTATATATGTTTCTAAGTTTTGGTGTATAAACATTAGGAGTGTAGTGTGCTCTAGTAGAGGCCATATCCCTATGATTAGGAATCCTAGTTTTGTCTTGTGTCATTTTCCTAGCATTCTCTAGAAAGTAGCTAATGAGACATATTCATTTGAACATACGATTCTTTATGACTATTCCTAGAGTAGTTAGGTGCATTCATCTGATGAGTTTTGCCCTAGAGAAGCAAATTCTCTAACTTTAGAAAAAATAATGAGGCGTGATGTTTTTGACAAATCATTTTTCTCATCAACTTGGGTGAGGCAACACTATGGTCTTGATATTTAGGTCGTTCGAGTAAACGCATTTCGGTTGTCTAAACAAATAAATGGTGTCTAGATGGTTGTAAGGCGGTTTCCCCCAGGATTGTTGCATTTAGCAAACTTGTATCCATGCTATTTCCTTTTATCTGTTAAGAGTTTATTTTTAATCCGCCTTGAAAGACTTTTCTTGAAATTGAGCATTTTTAAATCAGCATTTTCGACAGCACTTTGATTAACTTGAGAAATTAAAGATTCACTGTTGTTTTATTATGATACTTTGTCTTTTTAATTGAATCACAAAGGGTTCTTTGTTAGTCTGTTTAATATGCTCATTTTCGTTTGTCGGTTGCTCATTTGATGCAAGTAATTTAGCCACACTGTGTTCTAATTCGATGTTAATAGTTTACAATTACATCGATGTCATCTTTAACTTTGGCTTCATTACTTGCTTCCTTCACACTTTTAATTTGTTTCTTCAAGTCGCAAATTAGTGTTGGTTTGGCCTGTTTAGCGGGGGATGAGCTTTCAAATTCATTTATCACCAAAAAAATTCACGAAATTTCAGGAAGGTCCTGATTTAATACCTGGTTGTTACTTTGAAAAATTTCTTCCTTTTGTTGATTTGAATTTCAACGGAAATACAAGTTTTTTCACGTTTAAAAATTCGGTTTGAAGTTTCTTGTAACACATCAATTTCAACCATATCTTTCGTTTGAAAACTCAGATTAAGTTAAAGGGTAGGACAATTCTCTCACTCCTTGGCCACATATCTTGTTGAATTAGGTGTGTTATTGCTTCAAATAGTTTCCAACAAGATATGTGTCATAACTGGGTTCAGATTGCTCAGTATGCTGTTGTTCACTAGCAAGCATTATTGTGTGAGCAGTCAATTGTACCTCAGCAAATGGCTCTTCGTCATTTACTGGTCTGATATTTGCATCCACATCATGTGTGGTATAATTCTCTAAACTGCTACTTGTATCCTGCTTGTCGGGATTCATCACACTGCTTTATGTGACAACCAACCCAGCATCTAATGCTTCACAATATCAACCTTTTCTCTCGCCATATGCATCTGAGTTTCCAATCTTCTTTTGATTTGCTGAGTGCAGTGTTGTATTCTCTGATCTATCAAACTGTTTTCGATACAATCGAACCATATCATGCTTGACCGGAAATTGATTGAATATCTTGTGACTTGCATCTTGACACTTTAATTGGATGGCTATGGTAGTTTTTCATCATGCACTGTCTTCCATTCTCCGTTAGTGCATTTAACTTCATTTTCCTTCTATGCGTAATAACCTCATATTGAAGTACAATTGATGTAAGTAATCTACAAGCATATCTAGGTACTCGATTAAATTACGTCTGTAAGTTTTAGGATCACAGTACATGTACATGTTGAAAGCGTCCTGCCAACATTGACTTAGATGATCTGAAGAGTTTACCACTGGTGAGGCAAAATATTCTTTGAACTTGCAGCGGCAAGTACTTCTAGGACAAGTCTTTGCATTGAACTCATGAAGATTTCTCTTTTAAATTGTAGCTTAATTGATCCCAAATTATGGAACATCTTTAATCCGAAAGTCATGATGGTCTGCATCGAAGAACGCGGAGAAATGCGGTTAAATGCATCAACTGCACGAGATAACTTGCTGTGATAGAGATTACTGAGATGTATTTCGAGCTGTTCAAAACCATAGCATGCGTACGGAGTGCCAATTGTTTTACAAACCAGTTGTGTCTGTGCAGCTCTATCTCTTGAAAATTTAGAAATCAAGATTCCATATAAATTCGAATGTGTGAATGAAATTAGGATCTTAAAGTAGATAAAGTGATTGATGTTGTGGTTTTTTAAATGCACATTAACGTTTTCACGGGTGATTTTACATAGTCTATGATTAAAACCAATAAAGATTAATCGGGATTTTACAAAATCATTAGAAAACTGTAATTGAAATAATTGTTTGTTGTTTCGGTTTTGTTTGATGTTTGAGTAGTCTGATTAAGTACTTGGTTTCTGTTGTGGTATTTGTTTGTTGATTTGTTTGATATTTGCGCAGTTGGATTATGATTTTTTTTTTTTACCCTATTACCAACAATTCTAAATTGGGTGTTAAAAAATAAGCTAAAAGGCTAAGAATAAATTACAAATTACTTAATTTTTCCGCAACAAGTGTCGCTAAAAATGGTTGTCGGCCCGAAAATTTTTTTTAACCCTTTATACCTAATTTGAATTGATGTTAAAATAAGGTAAAAGCGCTTATAGAAAAAAACTTTTCAAATTACTTAATTTTTCCGCCAAAAAGTGTCGCTTTAAAAGTATGGTGTTGTCGTCTTGGATAGGATACTCTTTTTTTTTTAGCAAACAGCCGTGTAATCTATAACTCAAAACCACAGTGAACTCGATTATCAAAATCCGCTGGGTATTATTTAAAATTGGCAAACCGCTGCCAATTTTCTTTAAGCTAACCACGCTTGCTAAGGGCAATACCGCCCGTTTAATTTTCTTGAGCCAAACAGCTATGCCTTATATAAAATCAACAAAAACGCTCGTGACCCTTTTCTTAACTCGCCGTATATTATCGAAATCGCGTGATTATTAATCAAACGCTTGGTTATCAAAATTTTTGCCATAGTAACTTTTCTATTTGTTCCAATATATAATCAACTCGCCGTCAAAATCTGCTCAACTCGCCACCATGAGGCAAACCGCCTTCTAAGCTAGCAAACCGCCGCGAATAATTTGATTTTAAATAATCAACTCGCCTTTGACCAGTCAAACCGCCACCTAGCTTTTTCCTTGAAAAGTGGATCTTGTCCCCTTTAATTGTCAACTCGCCACCAAGCACATACATTCGAATTTAGCCTAATCAACTCATAAAAAGCTTTGAACCCCCTCGAACTAAAGCTAGATGATTGTAATACTAACCAACCCTTATAGCTTTACAACATCCATAACATGTATTTCTATAGATATCTTCCACTATGAGGAATCTCAACGAAGAACACCAAACTATATTAGCTTATAATTTTCGGAACTAGGAGATTGTTTACACATAAATTGTTAACACAATCTAAACCTTTTTAATGTAGATTAGAACAAGTAGCATCAAAGAATTAACACATGAATAACCAAATCAAAAGTGAGCGGTGAGGCCTTTTTGAGCATCAAATAAAACATGAATTTTGATTTTGTTTAACACACTAGAAATCAATCAACGAATCTCTACCAGAAGCTCTTGATGCAAATTGTTGGTTCCCCTAATTTCACACAAAAATGTTAGATCTAGAAGAGATCTAGATGAGAGAAAGTTAGAGAGAGAATGTTGAGAGAGAAAACTAATAAAAACACACTTAAGAGTGTAGTGTAAAATGATAGATGGCTTACCTCTTCTAAGTTAGAAGATAGGTATTTATAGTTCTTACAATTCACCGGGTATTAGTACCCGGTTTAATACTGAAAGTCATACGTTTACCTATTAAACTACGAGCTATAATGAACAGTAAAATACACTGGGTGACCGAGTCTTTTTCTAATATCTAACAGAATGGAATTATACATGCAAAACAGAGAACACGGAAGAATGATACTTGAATCAGTTAAACATGGTCCACTTATTTGGCCTACAATTGAAGAAAATGGGGTGATTAGGACAAAGAAATATGCTGAATTGTCTACTACTAAGAAAATTCAAGTTGATTGTGATATGAAGGCAATTAATATCATTATTCAAGGTCTACCAACTGATATCTATTCACTTGTTAATCATCACAGAGTTTCTAAGGATCTATGGGAAAAAGTTCAACTATTAATGCAAGGTACCTCATTGACAAAGCAACAAAAGGGAGTGTAAACTGTATGATACATTTGATAAGTTTGCTCACATCAAGGGGGAATCACTTCATCAATATTACTTGAGATTGTACAAGATGATGAATGGTCCATGAACATTACAAAATCGAAACTGGAAACAATTCAAGTTAATACCAAATTCTTAAACAGTCTTCCACCTGAATGGAGTAAGTTTGTGATTGATGTCAAGCTTGTAAAAGATTTGAAAACTACCAACTTTGATCAGCTTCATGCATATCTTGAACAACACGAGCTTCATGCCAATGAAGTTCATCTCATGTGAGAACGCAGTCAATATCCACTTGCATTAGTTGCAAATCATCAAATGACACCATCTCATTTCAACACTTTTATAGTCTTCATACAAACAACTTACGTTTCAACAACAAACAATAGTTTTCACCATTCTTAGTCTATCAATATGGAGTAACTCATCCCATACAACTTTACTCAACTAATTATCCAATCCCCACCACTTGCAATCAGTCTTACCATTTGCACTGTATTAATAATCAAAATGCTCTTAATAATTAAAATGTTCATCAAGAGGCTTGTCCACAACCACAATCTGTTCCTCAAATTGAATATATTGTCTCTACAGTTAATCAACAAACATACCTTGCTGAATCTCCTCAAATAGACTCCGGTCTAGTAGTTCGTGTGTTTAAGAAAGGAGATGACCCTATTAATGCCATTAACAAAATGATGTCATTTCTGTCTACTGTCATCACATCTCGTTTCCCATCTACCAACAATCAGCTAAGAAACTCATCCAACCCAAGACAACAAGCAACTATTCATGATGGAAGAGTGACTGTTCAACCACTTTAGGGGAGACAAAATTCTTATGCTGTTGGTACTTCAGGAACAAGAATTAATATGTCAGGAACATGAGGGAATTATTCAGGTCAACAAAGGGTTGTGAAGTATTTTAACTGCCAAAGGGAAGGTCATATGGCAAGATAGTGCCCAAAGCCAAATAGGAAAAGGGATGCTACATGGTTCAGGGATAAAGTTCTATTGGCTGAAGCACAAGGAAATGGTAAAGTTCTTAATGAGGAAGAATCAGAATTCTTGGCAGATCCTGGTATTGTAGAAGGTCCAGTTACACATTCGGTCATCACACATAATACAGCTTATCAAACAGATGCTTTGGATGCATATGATTCTGACTCTAGAGTGATTAATAGACTCTACATGCCAAAGCAGTTTTATGGCCAAATTTGTCTAGTTACGGGGTCTATGTTCTCTTCGAGGTACATCATTCTGAAACACTCATATTGATATGCTCATCAAAGTGTGCATGAGATGTCGTATTCTGAAAACTCATATTGTGAATTATCTAGAGGAATGAGATAACAAGTTATGCAAATATCATTCTTTGACTTCCCTGTATTCTGCTTGAAACACAAGTGCAGCTGTTTAGGATACAAATTCTTTCTGCACTAACAAATGCCATAATATTATATGTGTTTGAATAACTGTTATAATCAAGTATGCAATTGTAACCAAAGGTAAACAATGAAAATCTAATGCTAACGAGTCCTTTTTTGCTTGCAGCTTGAAAGTTACCAAAGAACAGGTTAAAATTGCATAAAAGAAAGACAAAATGTGGATTTAAGTACTCGGAAAAGTAAAAAAAATTTATGATATAATTCAGGAGAAAAAAATGGTCAGTTTGGGATTTTGATAAAAGAAATTAACATATCTAAAACAAACTTCTTTTGAACAATCAAGGAAAAGGAAATTGTTAACAAATAACATTTATGTTTCTCAAAAATGTATCCAAGAAAAAGGAAGCTTAAGTAATATTGATACAGATATTTCCTATGGAAAGAAAGTTAAAGAACTGGACAACATTGTTTGTAAAATGGGTCAATCCACGCAAACTGTGCATATGCTCACGAAACCACAAGTTTTCTATGATAAACTACCTGAACGATACAGCTCTTGTTTTTCAAAATCCTTTTCTATCTAAGAAATCTCAGCAGATATAGGCCCATGGCTTTATGATGTAATGTTATTTGTAAACGAAACCAATGTGATTTCAATTGCTAATTCTGAAGAGACTTTGATGCTTGTTTCTTGAAGAAAGTGATGTTTGATCAAAATGATTTAAAACAAAGTTGATCCAATGGTCTTAGAAAAGAAAAGTAACTCTTAACCATTTTGGTATGCTGAGTTAAATCAATTGTCTGAAGATTTTGGTAAACTTTTTGTCCCACAACGAGGAATTGGTCTGTATGAAACAAGCTATTACACCCTAATACTGTACCAATCGGCTTCTTCGCCTAATCAATTGAGGCTCCCTCAGGAAACTTCCTAAGGTAAGCCTGGTTAATACAAGCTTTAAAAAGCTTAAATACCATCTTGGCCAATTTGACAATATGGTGCAAAAGCGGATCACGCCCAATGCTTTAACAGAAGGGGAATGAGGGTTTGAACACACTAAAGTTGTTTTTCAAAAAGAAATAATTCCATTTTTAAAGACTTTAAAAAACATATTTAATGTTTTTGATAAAGATCTTTTAAATGAGGTAATGGAAGTTCAAAGAGTTTTTAACCAAATGGAAGCTGATGTTCAACAGTATCATGTAGATAAACAATGCTTTAAAATTAAGAAATAATTTTTGATTGAAACCGATCGAATCTTGGATCAAATTACTTCTCAAGATATTATGAATTTTGTTGTGAATTCTTCGTTGGATATAAATACTTCTGTGAATGTGAATTCTTCTGTTGCTATGGAACTGATTTTGTGAATTATGTGGAAATGTGCCAAACAAAGTGTCTCAAACTTAAAGTGAGCTTATCAAACAACACACATGATTGAAATAGGATGAATTAATATCTTTTAAATGTTTTTCTAAACTTGAACAACACTGATTTCTCTTGAAATTGCCAATGCTACTTCAATATAAGAAATTTTCGAAAGAATTAAACCACATATGTGAACCAAACTGAACCTTCATTTGATCAATTGTTTAATTTGAACAATTTGAAAGCTAAGCTTCAAGCAAAAGACACAACAATCAAGAAGTTGAAGGCAAACATTAAACGTTTGAATAAAACTTCCACCACAAACAGTGTGAAAAAGGACATAGATGAAATTGAGACAATCAACATAGAACTGGAACATAGGGTGACAAAACTAATTGCTGAGAATGAGCATTTGAAACAGACTTATGATGAAATTAAACCATCACGCGTTCAGGCTAAAGAACATGTTGAATCTTTAGTCAATAAATTAAATCAGAAGTCTATTGAAATTACTGATTTAAATGCTTAACTCCAGGAAAAGGTTTTTGTCATAACAGCATTAAAAATGATCTTAGGGAAAGTTCAAAGAAAAGACATAGTTGCAAATTGCTGCCCAAGTGTCAACTGCTACATCTTATTGCTCCAGGACATGTATAAGTTTAACCCATTTAATTTTTAGCTCCTAAGGTTAAGATAATAGAGAAGCTCCGAATAATACCTAATGCATACTATGGTATAGCTGCTATCTTAGGGAAGGTAGTTTGAACAAGCTAAATCATGAAAAACCTTTAGATAGTGCATGTACTCAGCCTGTATGTATGTTTAAGCTGATTCAAGTGTTTGCTAGGTTATGTTAGAGATACTTTCCCTGATATTCACAAACCTAGTGAGAAATTCGGTTGCGATCACGCCTATTAACAAAAAGAAAATCTGAATCTTTAGTCAATCAATTAAATCAAAAGTCTGTTGAAATTACTAATTTAAATGCTCAACTCCAGGAAAAGGTTTTTGTCATAACAGCATTAAAAAATGATCTTAGGAAATTCAAAGGAAAAGAAATAGTTTCCAATGCTGCCCAAGCATTAAATGCTACCACTATTGCTCCAGGAATGTATAAGCTTGACCCAGTAACTTTGGCTCCTAAGGATAAGAATAATAGGGAAACTCACATATACTACCTTAAGCACACTATAGAACAAGCTGCTATTCTTAAGGAGATAGTTGAACAATCTAAATCAGTGCAAAGTCTCTCTATCATATCATAGCAACTCTTGAATCAGCTTAACATACTTACAGGCAGAGTAAGATGCACTATCTAAAGAAAGAATAATAGAAACCTATAGGAAAAGTGTTTACTAAAATTGGATATATCTGGAGACCCACAGGAAGAACTTTTACTTTAGTCGGAAATGCGTGCCCTTTAACTAAGATTACCGCCACAAATAAAGTGCCTCTTAGGGAACCCATTCCTTTAGAAGTAATTGCACAAGAATCTGTAGTAACTAAGGTTTATACTAGGAGACTTAAGGTACCTAAGACTAATGGTTCCTATAGCAAACCTAAGATTGCAAAATCTGTGATTTCTAACAAAACGGAACCGATACATCTCGGGGTTCCATTACTTTAGTTGCTCCATCTTTTTCTTCTGTCGATCTTAGGTTGTCCAAATTATCTTGTGGTATTTGGACTCCGGATGCTCAAAGCACACGACTGGAGATCTCTCTCAGCTAACCAATTTTGTTCACAAGTTTCTCGGTACTGTCAAGTTTGGTAATGACCAGATTGCAAAGATTATGGGGGTATGGTGACTATCAGGTAGGGAATATCACAATTTCAAGGGTTTTTATGTGGAAGGACTATGACACAATCTATTCTCCGTTGGTCAATTCTGTGACTCAGATCTTGAAGTAGCTTTTAGAAAACATACGTGCTTTGTTCGTAATCTGGAAGGTGTTGATTTACTCTCAGGATCTTGGGAAACCAACCTTTATACATTGTTAATTAGGGATATGATGGTGTCATCTCCAATTTTTCTCTTGTCCAAAGCCTCAAAAACCAAATCATGGTTATGGCACCGACGATTGTCACATTTAAACTTTGGTGCTATTAATCATTTGGCTAGACATGGTCTCGTACGAGGTCTTCCTAAATTGAAATTTGAAAAAGATCATTTGTGTTTGGCACGTGCTATGGGTAAAAGCAAGAAAAAATCACATAAACCTAAATCTGAAGACACCAATCAGGAAAAACTATATCTTTTGCACATGGATCTTTGTGGGCCTATGCGTGTTGCAAGTGTAAATGGAAAAAAGTACATCCTCATCATTGTGGATGATTACTCTCGGTTCACATGGGTGAAGTTTTTAGCATCAAAAGATGAAGCTCCTGATTTTATAATCAAGTTTCTAAAAATGATACAAGTTAGATTGAATGCAACTGTCAGGAACATTCGTACAAATAATAGAACTGAGTTTGTTAATCAAACCCTGCGAGACTACTATGAACAGGTTGGCATCTCTCAAGAAACATCGGTTGCGCGAACTCCACAACAAAATGGTGTTGTTAAAAGGCAAAATCATACGCTTGTTGAAGCCGCTCGTACAATGTTAATCTTTGCAAAAGCTCCTTTATTTCTATGGGCCGAGGCAATTGCTACCGCATGTTACACCCAAAACCAATCCATTATACGACGACGCCATGGAAAAACTCCTTATGAGCTCTTACATGATAGAAAACCTGATTTATCCTACCTTCATGTCTTTGGTGCACTTTGCTACCCAAACAATGACAGTGAGAATTTGGGCAAATTTCAAGCTAAAGCTGATATAGGTATTTTCATTGGATATGCACCCTAGAAGAGAGCTTACCGTATCTACAACCGATGAACAAGACGTAATTTTGAAATAAACCTGCCATGTTGATTTTTGTGAGCGGAAGTATGCTCTGGAATACAGCTAGTAGAACCCGCACTTCATGAAATGACTCCTGCAACACCCAGTTCAGGACTCGTTCCAAACCCTCCTTCTCCAGCACCATTTGTACCACCAATAAGGAAAGAATGAGATGTGGTATTTCAACCAGTGTTTGATGAACTCTTTAATCCTCCAGCAAATGTTGACTATTCAGTTTCTATAGATGAGATTCCTGTTCCTGCAGTAAAAGTCCAAGCTCCTGTTGAGTCAACTGGTTTACCTACTTCAACAACTGTCGATACAGATGCACCTTCTATAAGTACTTCTCAAACATCTCCTCAACCACAATCCCAAGAAATTCCTTTCTGTGCTGATGAAGAGAATCATGATCTTGAGGTGGCACACATGAGTAACGATCCGTATTTTGGTATTCCTATTCCAGAAATCAGTTCTGAAGAATCTTCTTCATCGGATGTTATTCCTACTATTATGCACCCAGACGCTCCAGTCTCAGAACATATCTCAAAATGGACTAAAGATCATCCGTTGCACAATATTATTGGAGAACTCTCAAGACATGTGTCCACAAGACTACAGCTTCATATGCATTCCTAACTTTAGTTGAACCTAAGACGTACAAAGATGCACTAACTCAGTCATGATGGATTGAGGCAATACAAGAAGAGCTACATGAATTCGAACATCTTAAAGTGTGTGAACTCGTTTCTCATCCAGATAAAGTGATGGTTATCACCTTAAAATGGATATATAAGGTCAAATTAGATGAATTAGGGGGAATCTTGAAAAATAAGGCAAGATTGGTTGCTCGTAGATACTTGGAAGAGGGAATTGATTTCAAAGAATCCTTTGCTCTTGTGGCTAGACTAGAAGCTGTTGGGATATTTCTTGCGTTTGCGGCTCATATGAATATGATCGTCTACCAAATGGATATAAAGATGGAATTTTTGAATGGCATTTTGTGTGAAGAAGTCTACGTTAGCCAACCAGAAGGATTTGTAGATAGACAAAGTCCTAAATCATGTGTACAACTGAAGAAAGCGCTATATGGTTGAAAAACCAAGCTTTGCGCGCTGAGTATAGATCTATTGTCATCATTTCTGCTATCCCAAGGATTCTCCAAAGGCACAGTTGATCCCACATTGTTCATCAGCAGAAAAGGTAAAGATATCCTCCTTGTACAATTCTATGTTGATGATATTATTTTTGCTTCTACTACTACTAAACTATTGCTAAATTTCCAAATTATGTTTTCCCAAATTTAAGATGTCAATAATGAAGGCAATATACATTTTTTTCTAGGACTACAGATTTCACAGAGTCCCAGAGGCATATTTTTAAACCAATTAAAATATGCTCTAGAATCACTTAAGAAATACGGAATGGAATCTTGTGACCCAGTGGATACTCTAATGGTGGAGAAATCCAAACTGGATGAGGATACACAAGGAAAAGCCATTGATCCTACACATTATCGTGGCATGGTTGGCGCCCTCATGTATCTTACATCTAGTAGACCAGACCTGGTATATGTTGTCTGTATGTGTGTTCAGTATTAGGCTCGTCCTATCAAAAAGTACCTACATGCTGTAAAAAGAATCTTTCGATACCTAAAAGGAACCGTCAATCGAGGACTATGGTACTTGAAGGATTCTGCTATTACTCTAACAGCTTTTACAGATGTTGATCACGCGGGTTGTCAAGATACAAGACGTAGTACATCTGAGGGGGGGGGGGGGGCCCCCCCCCCCCCACCACAATTTGGTGGAAAGGGAAGTAGCTATTGGTTTGGAGACATACTTGTAGATGGTCATCAAAAAGGCAGAAAAGCGTTGCGATATCCAGTACGGAAGCTCAATATATAGCCTTGTTTGGCTGTTGTGCTCAAGTCCTTTGAATGAGATTACAACTTACCGACTATGGCATTGGATTCAATAAAATTCCAATGTTCTGTGATAACAAAAGCGCTATTGCCTTATGTTGAAACAATGTTTAACATTTTCGATCAAAGCATATTGACATCAGATACACTTTATAAAAGAGCAAGTGGAGAATGGAGCCTCGAGCTTTACTTGTCAGAAAACGAAATATCAGTTCGCAACATCTTCCCCAAGGCTCCAATTCGAGAAAGTATTGATTTCCTTATGACAACAGGGATGAGAAGTTTTACTGCTAAAACTCTGAAAGAACTGGCAGATGAAGCAGAAGAATAGTGGTGGTACCTATTCTTGTATCCTCTGTATAATATGTATATATAAAATCACAAAAACAAAAAAAGATTTTTCACTTCTTATAAAACTTTATAAATACAAAATACATAATTAAAAAATCAAAAAAAGATAAAACTGTGTATCTCTGGCATGTAATCTGAAAATCAATAACATTTACGGCCTTAGAAATGTCATTTAATAATGATACGAGGCTGTAAATGAAGTTTGAGCAGAAGTTCAAAAGCTTTTAAAACATGCTAAAAATGGCTTGCTGTTATTTCCGATAGCAACCCGGTCATCGTCTTCAAGGCAAGTATTTCAAAAAAGAAAACTTGACCTCTCAACGGGAATTTATTCTTGGGCATGGTCTACATTATGACAATGTAAAGGCTTGTGTTTACTTTGCAACATAACCTGTGCTTCCTTTAAACAAATGTACGTGTCAGTGCATTTCTTTGTTAAAATAAGAGAAATCTTATTTTTATGGTGTTCATTTTAAAAATAATATAATCATCTTTTGGTTTCATCTGAAAAAAACATTTCAAAGACATTGGACAACTCAAACAACGACTACCACCCTTTAAAAAGAAAACGGTCATTGTTTTTGAGAGGTAGAAAATGTCTATATCTCTTCATTAAAATCAATTTGTGATAAAGGAAACTTTTTTAAACATAACGGCGAATAATTTAAGGAGATAAATTATTTTAAACTCAATTAGGGTTTATTTATTTTTAATCCTTTAGGGGTATCATTGCAAAATATAAGACTTGTTCTTGATAATTTCTTAAAACGCGTTAAAGGGACTAGTATTGCCAAATGGGAAACTACTTTAGGCCTTAGGAAAAGTTCATTAGGAAAATGAAAGTCTTAGTAAACCTTAGGGGGCATTTAAGCCAAAAACCAAACGTTTTTTTTAAACATAAACACCCCCTTCACCGTCCCTTTCTCTTACACGTCTCAAACCAAAAGCTCAAAACCACATTGTTAAATTTTAAGACCTTCAAGAACTCGTGTCAACCATCAGTTTTAATCAAGAGGTATTCATGTTATAATGTTTAAACACATATATATCTGACCTAATCGTGCCTATTCACTCGAAAAACCCTAAAATTGATTAAAATTTCATCTCATTGAAAATTAGATGAAATCGATTGAGGGGTTTTGGTCCTATAGGGGTCTAGAACATGTACCTATAACAGTTTTAAATGTGGATAACGTATTTATATGATTTGAGATGATTCTTGATTTCGAACTATGTAACATGGTCAAAAACTTGGAACAGTTAAAAGTTTTTGTTTTAAGAATGATAAACTAATTGTTTGTGAGTTTTGCTTGAGTACAAAACATGTCCTTAACTACAAAATTTTGAGCTCATATTGGTTTGTTCGTGTTCTTATGAGTCGAACAAGTCATAAGTCAAGATTTTTGTGGTTAATTCATATGTTACATGTGTTATACTAATTCGTAGATACTATATGATCACATTTGAATGGATTTAGATGTTCAAAAAGGTGTAAAAATGTTAGTGTAAATTTTGCCTAGGCGAATTATACCTAGGCGAGTTATACACAACTTAGGCAAACTATACGTTCAATCTTAGGCGAATTATACATATGGCCTTAGGCGAACTATACGTTCTCTGTTAGGCGAACTAATACCTATATTTTATTAGTGAAATTATACACATGGCCCTAGGTGAACTATACGCTCTCCTTTAGGCGATGTATACACGTTTAGCTAGGCGATTTATACACAAATAACTAGGCGAATTATACTCACTTATATTAGGCGAACTATACAAGTATACACAGGCAAATTATACACAAGTGTTAGGCAAAATATACATGTTTTCACTTAGAGAACTAATCATATAATGTTGGTAATCAAATCTTATAATCTTGGTAATCTAAGTATAATTATCCCTTAACATGTCACTTAGTGATTGATTTAGGTCTAGTTTTCCTTAGAATTCTTTTGTGATTGCCAGCTCTCTAAATTCCTATATTTAGTGATGAACGTATAGTATACCATCGGGTCCATGAACCCGACCCGCGAATAACTATTTATCCCTGGACCCATGACGAATGGGACATAGCACACCAATATAGACTTCCAATGGCCCAAACGATACTGCCTACGTGGAAGCCCATAACTATGGGCTACAAGACAAGGATTTAGGCCCATGATGGTCCAACAGCCAGCACACGCGCGCTGAGGTATTATCACATCTGTTACGACCGAGTTATGATCATGAGAGGGCGCCCACCTAGTTATAAAATAAACGTGGGGCCTCTGGTTTATTCACCAATTAATGCACGAAGCCCATTAGGGTTTGGTTAGAAATATAAGGGCACCTAAGCTCTCATCGAAGGTATGCTCTCACATCCTAACTTTCAACTACAACCCTAAAACCGATTAACTTACTCTCACCCGGAGATAATCGGGGAGACAATCCCACGTCACCTAACGGTGCTTTGTTTCCTTAGTGCGCAGTCTCATACATCAAGACTCAATTGGTACACGGTAAACTTGAGCTAATAGATCCCGTAATGCCCTTAATCCGAATCTAATCAAGGATCGCCCAACATAATAGTATCAACGATTGGCCACATCCGTGGGACATAGAGACACTTAGTAACACTGCCAAAAACTTGACGTGACAAAGCAAGGAAACTTTACCAGCGACTCCGCATGCAAAGAAGCAGAGCGACCAAGCCTCTAGGCAAGTCTCTAAGCAGGCCTCTGGAAGCACCAATGCGCCGCATGATCTGGTCTTCCCTGCGACGGGACCATCCCTGGGGACAACCCAGCCAACCGCCACAATTACAAGCACGGAAGATCTACGTCTGTTGCTTTCACCACACCTCCTACAAACGCGCTATGGGGGGGGGGGGGGGGGGGGGGGGTGTAGACCGAATAGCACCGAGCCGCCACCCCAACCCATTCGAAACAAGGGTACCGAGTTTAGGGGCTGGCAACCCCACCCTGGAAGGCGGTCGCGACTGAACTGCGCCGAGTGATTTCGTATCTCACAACTACGAGACTCTTGTCGCCCTCTATGCAAGAGGGAAACAAAAAAGAGATCAAGCCAGAACCAACCAGGCCCGACTTAACTTTGGTCCCGGAGGACGAATATCCCACCGCTCCACCAGAAAGGAAAGGCGCAGAGAGGATAACAGTCGACCATCCAGAATTTGGTAGAAACGGAAACAAGATTTCGTTCACTCAAACACTAACCTGCAGAACTTAAGCGATCATAGAAAACAATGACTGGCGCGTCAGCGGTTCAAGATAGGCTGGGACAATCGCGATGTTCAAGCAGGCATGGACAAAGACGCTCCACGAGTGAAATCCTCCAACGTTCGGACTCACGAGGAATCGCGCAAGCGCCCAGACGAGTAAGCGTGTCCTTTCAAAACACCTCGGACAACGAGGACGCAGAAACGGAACATCTGAAATCCAAGAACAGATACCGTGAAGACGAAGACATGTCATCTTCCATGGCCGTCGCCAAAAGGTCACCCTTTGCGCGGCGCATTATGATTTCTCCGGAGGATAAGAAAGGCCATGCCCCTAATGTGAAAACTTATGATGGGACAGGGAGATCTTATAATCTATCCTGAGGACCATACTATAAATCTTCCGAATCGCGGCCACCATTTGAAAACTGGCCACAACCCGTAGTTGTGTGCCACATGTTCAATACCACATTAGTAGGAAACGCTCGAACTGGTTTCATCAAACTACCACGCAGAAGCATTGAATGGTATGAAGAGTTTGCGGAGAGGCATTCCGCTTAAATTTTAACTCAAAGGAAGAAGTTCGCCAAAACCCTGTTTGATCTTGCCAGGGAAAAACGCGCCAAGGGGAGTCCCACAACTCTACATGGACGCTATAAGGACGAATCATACACGTCAAGGCGGTCCCGAAATTCTCAAGATCTCAGGGATTATTAAATGAAATAAATAACCCAGGAGCTTATCAAAAGGCTAATGACAGTGTCCCCCAAACCTTTGATGAATTGATGAACAAACGTACAAGTCCTTCTATCAAGGGGCAGCCGCCGCCGCGTACAAGCATGAAAGGCAACTCAAACATCAGGTCTAAGAACACTCCAGGAGACATCCAAACTACCATAATTAGCAGTCGCAACAACAGCTACCTGCAGTCAGAGGGGTGGGCCCGGGGAACGACAAGTACACCCCACTGACAATGACGCCCAAAGAGATACTCGCAACATAGTCTCAAACTTCCCAAAACCACCTCCAATGCCCACTCCGAAGAGGCAACGCCGGGGAATGGATACTGCGATATCATAGGCAGAAGGGTCATAATACCAATGAAGAGTGGTCCACAGCGCCAGTTAATTGACAAACTTGGTCAAGGAGGGCAGAATTGGATCCCAATGGTGAAAAACATCAAGAAGGAAAGATTAACCAAAGGGGTCGGAGGCAAAAAAAGACGAACCTAGAACAAGGCAGACACCATCTATATGGTGCAACCAAGGCAGCGGAAAAACTAAGCAAAAAATCAGTCAAAAATTTTCGCATGTAGGTACATTCCTTCCCCACTTTGACTACGGACAAAAACTATGTGGAGCCACTTACCATTGAGATAATTGCAGCGGTACATGACATCCACCGCATGTACATCGATGGAGGATCAACCAGCTACAGTACTGTAATCGAGACATTGCTTCCAAAGCTGCGACCCTTAATAAAAATCAGTTTTATGACCCGGCCACGACGTCGTTGACATGGCTTCACTGAGAAAAGATATGGCCCATGTGGCAACCTACGATTACCCTTAAAGTGGCAATAGAGAGCACTCCACGACATCCTGGATGAATTTTTATGGTGAATCAGATCACCATCCCCCATACAATGTGCATTAACGAAGACCAGGGAACTCAGCATACGTCGCAGGTTTCCCCATCCACGGCCCACTGATGCTAAAATTCCCGTCGACGGCGAATTGTCACCATCTACAACACCGCCGCAACCTCCTAAAGAATGTCAACACAGTCACAAGTGACTTAACGCCGACTAAACAGTGCACACCAACCAAATGACACACTTTGAAGAGTCGCGATTCACCCGACTACCCCGGAACTAAGAGTGTCGATCAGGGGGGTCGCTGTCTGATACGTAGGGCGGTCCGTGTGTGCACTCTTGCCACGAAACCTCGATATCTTTTGCATGGGAACCAAAACCCATGACTGGTGTGCCACGATCGATCACTGAACACAATTTGAAAATCCGACAGGGATATTCCCCAGTGAGGCAGAAAAAACGCGGGCAAGCTCCAGAGCGCACTAAGGCAATTCTGAGGAGGTAATAAACTTGATGGAGGCAGGTTATCATGCTAGAAGTCTATTACCATGACTGGCTCTCCAACCCAATATGTCAAAAAGAGTGAAAGTACTGGCGGCTGTGCGTGTTAACTTCTACCGACCTCCACAAAGCATGTCCACAAGACTGCTATCCACTACCCGAATAGACTAAAGTGGAATCCTTATGCGGGCTACCCCTTCAAAGTTTCTTAGACGCATAAAAGGGGTATCACCAAATCCAAATGGCAAAGATGACGAGAAAAGACAGCCTTTCACACAATCAAGGTGTCTATTGCTATAAAAGAGCCTTTTGGCCCTAAAGAATGCGGGTGCCACCGAACCACTACTGGTAGAAAACCTTCGTAGAGGGACAGTGGGGGTTGGGCCCAACCAGGAAGGTCTATGTCGATGACCTAGTTTATAAAAGCCACACACCGGAAGGACGATTGTGGTGCGGCGACATTGTAAAACTTTCAGAGCACTGCTACAAATCAATAAGAAGCTAAATCCTAAAAAGTGCACTTTTGAGCTACAGAAGCTGTTCCTCGTATACTTGAATAGAACGGACGGCATCAAGAAGCCGTGCCAGACAAACAAAAGCGGTCATCCAACTTCCTTCACCGCCAAACGATGAAAGAAGTCCAG
The DNA here is from genome assembly GCA_026074375.1 of Tanacetum coccineum. NCBI lineage: Eukaryota > Viridiplantae > Streptophyta > Magnoliopsida > Asterales > Asteraceae > Tanacetum > Tanacetum coccineum. The sequence continues at coordinate 101,437 of BQNB010000066.1, forward strand.
TTCTTAAATGGGAAGTTAGCCGTTTAACAGATTCCTATCCAAGTCACAGTCCAAGTCACTCCCCTTGTTCAAAAAACACTCAAGAATGTGCGAAGAGGAGACTCTCCGTTGGACTACGGAAGCAGAAGAATCTTTCAACGCAGCTCAAGCAGCATATAGCACACTTCCCACGCTATTTGCACACCCCGACCAGGGGAGGAGTTTATTATGTACCTATCCTGCGACGCATGGGCGCAATTAGCTACTGTGCTTCTAACAAAAGAAGATATGGACTCCGTAACAAACGCGCGGAAACTTCGTAAGTATAGCACTCAAAGACACTTAAGATCAACTATAGCGCGATGGAAAGCTGACCTGGGGGGCGTGGGCTGGGGAGTATTTGCCTCCAAAAAGCTTGCGTAGTATTTCCAAGCGCACCCGAGTATTCGTAAACCAACGAGATCAACCCATCAAACAGTTATTTCCAAACCTAATCCATCGGACTATTGCAAAAGTGGAGCGTCCCAGCTGGGGGCTCATAACATCTCTTATAACCCCACGCACCGAAGTGAAATTCAGATATTGGCGGATTTTCTCCTCGAAAAAACCAGAAACCGATATTGTCCTCACCCCAAGAAGCGAAGTCAACCTCTCCCAGAACCATGGATCTTATTCACGGAAAGGATCTTCATGCGTGACAGTGTCCGGCCGCAGGCCTTATCCTTACCAACCCGGAAGGAATGGAATTCACGTACGCACTGCGTTTTTGAATTCACAACCACGAACAACGTCTGGAGAATACAACCCTACTTGCAAGGAGGACTACGCATGCAGCTCGAAGTGGTGTCACGTAACTAAAGTAATGTGGACTCCCTGTTAGTAGCCAACCATGGTGATTGTGAGAAACGTGGCTAAAGAAATAACCTGGTTCAATAACCTCGACAAGACCAAGTCCCGCTAAAATCAAGGGATTGATAGGTTCACCAATCGTACAAGTTCCTAGGGAGACAACCAGAAAGCGGATGCCTTAAGTAATAATCGCATACCACAAGCTTTCCGCGCACCTATCAAAGCAGGTAATTGGTCGAAATCTGAAAGAACAAGTCCATCCTCCGGAGATGAGGAAATATCCTAAACGGTGATATAAGTAACAGGATCCCACTGTTGATGACCCCTCTTCGTGGAATTCAATAAACACTGTCACGCTCCCTCTGAACAAAAGGATGCCCGGCAAACGCATTACGCCGTACCAGCGCAGAGATTTCGAACTCGTGAGGGTGTCCTTTATCGACTTCCGTTCCTACATTCCATGGCTCCGTGCGTTGGACCTATTCAAAGCCAGACTATGTGCTCCGCGAGATCCATGCGGGGTTCATGCAGCACTCGGCCCACGTTCTTGTGTGGCGAGAGCCGTAGCGTTCTGTGTACATAACTGGCCCACCATGAGCACCGCGACGCGCGCGACATGATCAGGAAATGTAAGGATTGCCAAGTACATAGACCAATCCCGCGCCAACCACAACAGGAGCTAGCACCTATCACCTCACCATGGCCATTCCACAAGTGGGGTATCGACATCGCTGGCCCCCTTCCCCGCTGCAGCGGGAGGATTGGAATTGGAAAATCCTTATCGTGGCCATGAGAATAACTTCAACCAAATGGATGAGGCTAAAGCGGTCGCCAAAATCACAGGGAATCAGGAAACGATTTTGTCCTGGATAACATGTTTGCCGTTTTGATACTATGGCGATAATAAGTCGGACAACGGAAAAACAATTCGTGATAACCCGTTCAAAAAAGACTGGTGCTCGAGATTAAAGCATTACACAGCTATGCGACGGTTAAACATCCACAACCAAACTGTTTGGGTTGAGCGAGCAAATACGAAGTCCGGAGAAGAATCGAAGCGAGCCTGTATAGAGCACAAAGGCAGTGGGTGGAGGAGTTTTACATGCTTGTGGGCACATCGCACAACAATAAAAGTTAGCACAGGGGACACCCCCTTCTCTCTTGTCTATGGGACGGAAGCCGTTATACCAGCCGAAATTGGAATGCCAACTATTCGTACCGCGGAGGTCAATATCACAACCAATGACGACGAGCGACGTATAGATTTAGACATATTGGAGGAAAGGCGCGAACAAGCAGCCATACGTGAGGAGAAAGCGAAGTTAAAAATGAAGGGATACTACGACGCTAAAGTTCGAGGAGTCCTCATTAGACCAGAGGGACTTCGTGTATCGTGCTTAATGATACGCGAGTCCCCCGAAGGACACAGAAAGCTGGGACCAAAGTGGGAGACCCGACGAGGTTACGAAGCACCTGAAAAAGGACATACAACTGCAGCGACATGGATGGGCGCGGAGTTCCCCGCAAGTGGAAGACTCAACACTCAAGAAATGCATCTTTAGTGAAGTCTTACTAGTATATGCTACTTTTGTTTTTTAGACACATGTTTTTTGTTTTTTCGTTATTCGCAAGTATTAATTACACGTCGCGGTTTCTAGCTAACTCCTTCGAAGCACTTCACTTATGTTTACACGCTTATTTTGAGTCCTCGTATTCATGTCTCAAACTGTTGAAACATTTTCTGTGCCTACGCCGGCATGCACCTAATAACCCCACAGAAGGGAAAAATGAGTAAACCTACTAAATGACTCTTTGCAGTAATAAGGTTGCAAACCAGTCAAACATAGTATCAAATAGAGTCCTTGTTAAACAAGACCTTTCTCTCAACGTTGGAGTCAGTTTATGCGCGCAAGATCCACACGATTATGCGTAGCAGCGCTCAAAACGTGCACGTTTAACAAATTAGAGTCAAACTTTTGACTTCTGATATGGTATTACGTTACGCCCTCATGTAATTGTAAATACAACCCATTACATATACACCTAGCATATTTTTGCATCATGAACTTTGTAATGACTATGTTCACAACAATTTGAAAAATGCACATCATAAACAAGCCTTTCAATGGCAAAGGCCACTAATTATTCCCAAACATTTTTAAATAACTAATTAGTGTCGCGTACAATCGCATAAGCCACAAACAACTTAACGACCATACAATGTGATCCAAAAAGGATAACTTTTTGTTTACACACGAACCACTAGGTGATTTCACTTAATCTCGTTTACTACTATACACAAAAAACGACAATTTACACAAGGAAGAACAACCAAATACTGTGACAACGACTGTTTGGTCGGGCCTACCAAACTGGTAGGCCGCATATCCCCAGACTCCTCAAGCTTCCCCAGGAGCTCACATCCTTAAGAGACACAGTCGCCACCTAACTGGTACCGTCCGAACGGGGAGTTGCGCAGCACCAACACCACAAAAGATAGCCTTACCCTTCACTCCCTTTCTTCTTTACGCCAGGCCTTATGGGCGTTGGCTTTCTCAAAGAATTCCTACAACGGGACTTCCTTCTCAAGAGCGAACGATTCAGGATGTCACGAGACTGGCAAAGATAGGTACTGTATTGCGACACTCCGGCTTTAGAACGTAATCAGGCTGGGCCCAATCGCCCTCGTTGCATTCCTATCTAAGGTTAACCCTGCATATCACCCCAATGGGTAATCTGGTCACGCACCAGCTGTGCGTATATGAGGAAGCTCTAACATTCATCGCCTCCATAGCAATCAACAAGCACCTCATAAGCTTTTTGATTAAACCGCAGTTACCTGTGGCGACAGGCACTGTCAGCAGCCTTCTTTCATGCAGTTCCTCCACCGATCTGCTTACAACGAGCCAACGCACACTTCCGACATCCCCGAATGACTGTCGACCTCCTGCGATCCAAAGGTGCTATGGCAGCGAGGCCAAACCATAGGGCTTAATGACCACCCTCGCTCAGCAATCTTGACAACATGTGAGGTAACAGCTCCGCGTCGTACTCGATACTGAACTTGCGTAACTTTATCCTCCTCTTTCTCCACAACCCTCCACTTTGTGGCGAAAATCCATACCAGCTCTGCAAAAGTGATTATCTTTACCCCCCCTCCAAAAACTTACAGCCCAGTGACAACTCGCCTATGTATTCTCGCAGTCATCCGCGCGCTCTTGCTCCACCGTGACAAGCCGTGCCATATTCTCCTCGTCAAGTGCTGTGCACAGACCTCAAGACTCTGCCTCGGCCATGCGCATCTACCAACTGTGCTTTAGCAGCAGATCACTTCATCCATTCTGTGTACTCCTGGCTGCGTTCATTTGCAAACCACGCCCCACAGCGCGCCACGCGCGCGGCTAATGCTGCGCAGTAACCGTATCAAACACCTCTACAACTGAATCCACTGGCTTACCATCGAAGGCCTTGGGACCCAGTCTGGGGTGGGGACATGTGCACATGTGTCACCGGCGCGAGAATCACTGATAGCCTCCGACCCAAGCAATAACAATGCAATCGATAACGAGGATAACAACACTACGTTATTGTGATTACGTATCATCCATACTATTACTGGACGGAAAGGGAAAATCAAAATTACTTACTTGGGGGGAGGGGTCTCGGTCTCCTCTTTGGCAGCAAGCGTGGGGGACGCACCCGAGGATTCCTCCTCAGTCGATTGTACTCAAACCTAGACGGAGAATGGCTCACCCTCTTTGACGTCATCCGCGCCATCATCAACCGTAGCCCTCTTTGCTTTCAACCCAGAATCCACTTCTGCACATCAGCATCTTCTGAAGACAATGCTTGTTGCGTCGGCATGAGGGGCTCCACAGTTACACTTGGCACACGCGCAGAGGTGTGGGTAGCAACACATCAGTACTCTCATTTCCGGTTGCTCCAGCACGAGTTCCATTGTGCGCCCAGCTGTCCTTTTCCAACAACGGCCCCACCTCTCTTAAAGGGCGCACCCCCTCATCACCTCTTATAGGGCGACTCAAATGTATACACCACGCTGAACATATCCATCTCTGCGTCACACAAAGAGAAAACACAAAACTATTGTTACAATAAGCTTGAAATAGTGAAGAGTGCTTACACTACTCAATGAGGAGAAGTAAGACAAGCACCCACCCCGACCGTCTTCGCCTATAAACGTTGGCACTTCCTGCAGGGCCATTGGAAAATACTTACGGCTAATGCCAATGTGGCATAGAAGGCCGTCCGATTGATGCGTTGATAGGAAACGGTTCTCAATTATAAGTTCCGCATCCTCAATACTATACTACCCGGGGTGGACGCTCATACAAACCCATCGGCACTAACCCCTGCGTAAAGAAGGCAAGTCCCGAAGGAACCTGCATATCATCTACCCCAGAAGAACATCTCCCTCCAACGCCACAGCGCACCAAATTTTCTGGGAGCACTGCAAACGCCCGCTCCTTGGAAAATGAAATCCCACACGTTTGACCAACAGGAGGTATGGTAAAAGGCTCGGCACAAATGGACTTGTGGATTATAATGGCCAAGAGGCGGCAATTAACCTCGAAATTGGATATCTTTGCCGCACCTATGCAGTGCAATTGGGAAATATGAAGACGATAGTGGTTCAAGATGTTGCACATAAATAACGAAAGGGGCACACGTTGATTGGCAAACTCAAAGAACCGTGGGTGTTAAGGCAAAATGTAAGACATATTCTTGATAACTAAACCTTAAGGACTAATGTTTCCAATTGGGAAACTACTTTAGACCTTAGGAAAATGGAAGTCTTAGTAAACCTTAGGAGGCATTTATGCCAAAAACCAAAAGTTTTAAACATAAACACCCCCTCACCGTCCCTTTTCTTTCCCATGCTTAAACCAAAAAACCTTCAAACCTCCATTGATTTCAAAAAACATCCAAGAACTTGCTCAACCTCGTTTAATCAATAAGGTATACTTGTCTTATGTTTCTCATACCCATAGTACCTTTTAATAGACCTTAATCATGGAAATATGCTCGAAAAACCCTAAAAATTGATTGAAATTTCGTCTCTTTGAAAAATGCTTGAAACATCAAATTGATTGAGGGGTTTTGGTCCTATAGAGTTCTAGATGTTGTACCTATAACAGTTTTTAATGGGGATAACATATGCATGTGTATTGAATGATTCTTGTCTTCAAAATTTGGGAATGGGTCAAAAACGTGTAAAAGTTCATGGGTTTGTGCTTAAGAATGATAAACTAAGTGTTTGTGAGTGTTTGCTTGAGTATTAAACATGTCTTAACTACAAAAGTTGGGTCATTTGGGTTGTTCGTGTTCTTATGAGTCGAACAAAGCAAAAGTCAAGATTTTTGTGGTTAATTCATGTGGAATTTGTGTTAGACTGGTTCTATGATGCTAAATGAACATGTTTGAGATGCTAATGGTGCTTGAAAAGGTGTAAAAATGATGGTGTAAAGTTTGCCTAGGCGAATTATACCTAGGCGAGTTATACACACTCATAACCTAGGCGAACTATACGTTCTCTATTAGGCGAATTATACACATGGCCCTAGGCGAACTATACGCTCTCCTTTAGGCGAAGTATACACATTTAGCTAGGCGATTTATACACAAATAACTAGGAGAATTATACTCACTTGTAATAGGCGAACTATACAAATATACACAGGCGAATTATACACATGTATTAGGTGAACTATACATGTTTTCACTAGGAGAACTAATCAGGTAATGTTGGTAACCAAATCTTATAATCTTGGTAATCTAAGTATAATTATTCCTTAAAATGTCACTTAGTGATTGATTTAAGTCTAGTTTTTCTTAGAAATCTTTTGTGATTGCCTTGCTCTCTATAGATGGCCTATAGTTAGTGTGTTATATGATTATGTGTGTCTCCCGGTTTCATGTTAATTGTCATGTGTGTCAATTCTTTGCCTAGGATGTGTAAGTATAATGTCTAGTGAAAAACAACCTTGCATTATTTCACTCTCATAACTAGATTGTCCTTCAGTGAAATATTTGTTTGTATATGAAACTATAAAGTGACTAATCTAATAGAATCATGTCTCCATCACTGGCTCCACAAATCAAACTGATCTGGAACTTGGTCCCAAGGAGAAAAGACTTGATATTAGAAAATGCAATGGAAGACTCAATCCTGGAAAGAAACAGAGAGAACCTACATTTCAAGTTGTCCTGGATGCTCTTGCTCTCACTTCGTGCTATTCCGCATTTCTCATCACTGCAGATGTTCCTCTGAAAAAAAATGAAAAATTACATCCACCATTTCTAGGATTCTATCCACAAGTATGAAAATTCCTACAGGTTCAGAATGGACAAGAAGAAGAAATTCGACCTCAATTTGGAAATCTTCAGAGACATCTTTCAGATCTGCCCTAGAGTTCATGGTCAAAACTTTGATGAACTTCCCACTGATGAAGATATTGTGTCTTTCTTCAAAGAACTTGGTCATACTGGGGAAATCAAGACAATCACTGATATTGTTGTTGATCAGATGCATCAACCTTGGAGAACTTTTGCCACTATCATCAACCGAAGTCTATCTGGAAAGACAACTGGTCTTGACAAGCTTCGTCTTTCTAGAGCACAGATCCTTTGGGGAATGTACTATAAGAAGAATGTGGACTATGTTGAACTACTTTGGGAAGATTTCACTTACCAGATCGACAACAGAGGTCACAAAAAGCAAGACAAGATGTACTACCCTCGATTCACCAAAGTTATCATTCACCACTTCCTTACTAAAGACAAGACAATCTCCAAGAGAAACAAGATTGGCATGCATACCTCCAGAGATGACTATCTGATAAACACTTTGAGATTCGTCTCTGCAAAGGAAGAATCTTAAATTTATGGAGCACGACTTCCTAAGTCTATGACAAGTCCTGAGATGCAAGAAACTAAGGCTTACAAGACTTACCATGGCTATGCTACAAGAGTTACACCTCCTAAGAAGGCATGAAAGTTCAAGAAGCCCGCTTCTCCTAAACTCTCTATTGTCCCAGCTTCACCTGAAGAACCCACAAGGAAGTTAAATAGTTAAAGACCTTGCCAAGAGTCTCTGTGTCCAACAAAGGTTTTGGTCATTTAAGAAACTCATGTGATGTCCGTCGTATAAGAAAAGGGAAAAGATTACTCTGAAAACGCAAAGGAATTGATTTTGCTCTTGAAGTGGCAATAACTGAAGAACTTAGCAATGAAGAAGTTCGCAAGAAGAGTTTGAGGGACTTTCACAAGACTCATCCAAGTGGTTCTGGTACTGTTACCAAACTTGCTCCAAGTGCTGCAAAAATCAAACCTTCTATCACAAATGAAGGAACTGGTGTTAAACCAGGGGTTCCCGATGTGACTGAAGAAGAATCAACTAAAAGTGAAGTTGAATCTTGGGGAAAGGATGAAGATGATAACAATAATAATCATGACTCTAGAAGTGAAGGAAGTGATCAAGAGAGAGACAGTGGTGATGACAATACCCGATCTGACAATGAAAAAGGGTCGGATTCTGAGCATGAAACTGATGAAAATGAAATGGGTTCCGAATCTGATCAAGAGGAGAATGAAGAAGATGTTGAAGACGATGAAGAGGAAAAAGAAGACGAGCTTGTTAAAACCCCATCCAACTCTACTGATGATGAAGATGAAACCAATGTTAAAGATAAAGATGAAGGTGCTGAAGATGAAGGAATGGATTATACTACCAATCAGTTCGACGATGATGTGGATTTAAGGATGAATGAACCAGTTACTACCGATGAAGGGTTTATTCAAAAGGAGGGTACCGATGCTGAAATGACTAACGTCCAACAAGGGAATGAAAATCCGGAGATCACACTCAATCAAGTCATAAAAGATGCTCATGTGACACTTTTTACTATTCTACAGAAGACTAAAGTTCCAGTTACCAGCTCTTCTCACTCATCCGACTTGGCATCTAAATTCTTAAATTTTTCAGATATTCCCCATACATATGCAGAAATTGTTTCTCTAATGGATGTTCACGTCCATCAAAAAGTACCAAGCAAGCAAACACCCACACTCCTTATAGTACATGTTTCGGTTATCACTGATTCATCACCTGTATACTCTACCGTCATTCGAAAATCATTACCATCCATCACTCCTCCACCACAACAATCAACACTAACACCACAACCAACAACTAAAGCAACAAACCCTCCATTTGTACTTCCTAATT
>BQNB010000066.1:127713-217178 GCA_026074375.1 Tanacetum coccineum
TTACCACCACTTTAGTAAAAGGTACAAGCACTTAATGCATGACTTTTAAACCTTAAACCTAAACCCTAATTCATTCTAAACCCTAAACCCTAATTTCACTTTCAGCCAAAAACTAAACCCTAAACCTAAAACTAAGCCCTAAACCTTAATCCTAAGCCCTAATCTCAATCCTAACACTAATATTAAACCTTAATCTATCCTAAACCCTAACCCTAACTCAATTTAAAAGTCCAAAACCCTAACCCGAAAGAAAAACCAACCCGGCACCATTTTCTTTCCATTTTGACCCATTTTTACTCCTAAGATACCAACCTAACACCTCAAGAACCACTGTGACTCACCAAACAGCCACCTAAGTAGCTTACAAGCACCTTATTCACCACCTTGCTCACCAAGTTGCAAAAATCACCTCCTTGTCTTCCTTTCTTTAGCCGTGGCCTCCAAAACCCTCTCCACATCTCCAAACTAGCTTCTAGCCTTGCATACTCACACCATAGCTATTCCTTGTCATCCTTAACTAGCCCTAGATATTTTCATCACATAAACTTGGGCACCAAGGGTCTTTCTCCCCTATAAATACACGAACCAAAGCACCCTTTTAATTCATCCCACACATCTCATCTCATACCCTCAAATGGAATTCTAACCCTTCCATAGCAGCAATAGAAGATCAAGAGAAGTCCCTAAGCTCATAATAGAAGCCAAGAAGCAAGAAAAACGAAGTCTTGAAGCCATTTCTAGGCGTACGAGTCATAAAAACCCATTTCGACCCATTTTAGCTCAAGTAAGCCTAAGATCTTGTTCCATAAGCTTATATTCTGTATTATAATGTTCATAATACTCTTAAGATCATATATGAACTCTTGTTTGAAGCTTTGAATCCTCAAACCCATGTGTTTTTAATAAAAACCCTAAAAATGACCCGTTTTGGTTTTCTAGCTAACAGATCCTTTTTCTAAACTTTTGTTATGTTAAAACTTCTTATTTTAGCTTATACTAATAAGCTATAACCTGCAAATATCATTTGGAATCCTAAAATAAGCTTGCATGGCTTTTTGGACTTGTTTTGCAAATATTTCCATGCATAGGGGTATATATCGTAACTTTCTGAAATTTATAACTAAAGGGGCTGAAAATGTCATTATTCTAAAGTTATAACTATAAGGACCTATTTTGCCAAGTTTCAAAGTTAAAGGTTTAAATTATATATACTTTATATATAAAGGACTAAAGTTGTAAAAGTTTATAAACCAAGGGTATATATTGCCAATTTTGCAAACTTAAAAATATAAAATATAATATTTTTATATAAATTATAAAAATATATATTAATATTATAAAACTCGATTTTATTAAAACCCGACACATTTATCGTTATTAATCATAAATCGACGCATTATTTCGTTATATATTTAACATAATTTATCATCAACTAACTTTTGAAGAAACTTAAAATCTTATCGTATCACGTTACTAGGGAATTTCATATGAAGGGTTTCATTTGAGTTTTCGTTTTGACGAGTTTGCTGGGTTTACGATTTAAAGTGCCCTGGCTCCTCAAACGATACTACATGGCCTCTGGATTATGATAGCCCGAACAGCGATACAATATTTCCATAATTTAATAAATCAAAGATATACGTTAAACTTTATGAAGTTTTGAAACATAAACTATCACACTAAGACTTGACATATCACCCCAGGTTGCGTGACGAAGCCGTTACTTTCACTTGATATACTTTTGCCATCAATCAGATTTCCCTATACTGTTAAGGTGAGTTCATAGCCTCACTTTTAAATCTTCTATTTCATAAACCCGTGAGGGGGATACATGCTATAAACCATGAATACAAGTGTTTTCTAAATGTATGCTATCCTGATATATTATTGCATCTGTTGTCTAAGTCCCTTTATGCCAAAAGACCCCCACCATCATGGACCATTAATCACTTGCGAGTGAACGTGAATATTGTGAATAGGCCTATTGGGATTGACGAATCCCGTTTGTGTTAGCCGGATAGGTAACCAAACGCACTATATTTGAAACTCATAGGTATATGGCAATTACCTACACGGGGGCCATTATCTTTATATATATCATTATTGATATATACACTAGTCAGTTTGAGTGCCATGAGCTTAGACGCAATAATACTGTTTTCCATAATAATTGTACTCATTGCAATTATTACACTTATGGGTGTATAACAACGTAACCCACTCTTATGATGACTTGTATTCACACTATTTATTATAAACCTATGAATTTCACTCAACCATTGTGTTGACCTTTTTAGCATGTTTATCTCAGGTAACTGAACATCTTATGGCACGGAGTGGCACGGACTTGAAGATGGCTAAACTGTTATCATTCAAACTTTATGTTTTCATGTAGATTTTGGGACCTCTGTTTGTAAAAACTCTGATGAAATAATGAATGATAACTTATCTTTTAAAAACGTCTCTTTCGAGTCGTTTTCTATGATTATGACTGTTGTACTATGAAATAATACCCCAGATTAGCTTCCGCTGCTATATGTCACTCTAATACTACCAGACTTAAGTTTATGCTGGCAGACTTAACTTGACATCTAACCTAGACTGATACTTCTATACTATCAGTAATAACTATTTAAGCTATCAGTTACTAACTATAACTAATCAGGGGGACTTAAACTTTAATACTAACAGCATTAATGTCTGTTTACAATTAATTTTCCTAACAATCCTCCCACTTAACTTGATCTTCATTCATGAACTTTAAGTTTCTTCGTACTTTGGCTTCACTTTAGGCTTTAAAGGATTGTCTTGATCTTCTGTCTTCAAAATAATAGATCTTTAAGTCTTCAAATCTTGACAGCAACTAGCCTTCCAAGTTATTCATCAATCCATTGTATTCAGCAAACATTGACTATGTTGTACAATCATATTTAAAGTTTCAGTCTATTCTCATCACTCACTCCAGGTGTAGTTAAACTCTTGTGAGGTGATCATCAAAAAATTTTAAATGGAATTGATGATCTCTTTTACCAGTTAGCATTAATCTGGAGTAGTCAATCTTTGGCCACCAGAAAAGGTGTATGTCTGGTCAACTGAAAACAGGTTTCAACTTCAGTACTTGAAACATTGTGAGTTCGATATACCATATGGTTTTTGGCATAACCATTACAGCATCAACGGATTTGATATGCTTTACCTGTTAGACGTTTGCTCGGGCTAGTCAAATCCTTTGGCACCTTAGAAAAGGTAAATTCCACTGGTGGATTGATAACCATGTCAACTCTTTTAGAACATAAAACTTCGGGAGTTGATATACATCCACCTTTTTGGTAAAGTGTCAAACCATTAATATGGATTTGCAATTTGTTTTTAACACAATAGCCATAATCTTATGGACTAGTTTTGGTTTTTCCAACTGCCTTTACCACCAAAGCCATAAACTTGTGGCTAGCCAATAATCTTTCACTTTAACAGATATGGTGAGTTGAAAACATACAACTTATTTGCAAGTTGTCATACATAGAACGGTTTGAGAGGTCTTTACCAAGAGGTTTTTCTCTTGGACTAGCCATTCATTATGTTGGTTAGAATGGTGAACTGATAACAATTTGTTGTGATGTGCATAGCACCATCTCCAAGTGTTATCTTCTCATCTTTTTCCTAGGTTCTTTAAACATTACAAACTTCACTACTTTCTAATTCCAGATTGTTTTTCATCATTTTCAACATCTATAGCAATCATCATTCATCTTTTCCATCCAAATGATTAATTTTCAACATGTTTGACATACACCTACAGCTGATAAAGGATACTTTCTATCAGAAACATGTAAACATCCATGACATCTAAGTTCAAACAATGTACCCTAAACCAAGTATCATAGTATCTCTAAACTTGTAATCTTTTGTTGTCCTATCTCACTCTTTAAAATATGTGCTAAGAGGTTCTTCAAACATAATTCTTAAGCATTTCCAAAATCCCTTTACTAACTTATCCTCTGGCCCATCCATTCCATATCTATTCATCATAATCCTATACAGCTCAGTAAGGTCATCTCTAGATATAGATTTCATCATGGCTAAATTGTTATCATTCAACTTTATGTTTTCTTGTAGATTTTTGGGACCTCTGTTTGTAAAAACTCTGATGAATAAATGAAAAATAACATCTTTTTCCAAAACGTCTCTTTATGAGTCGTTTTCTATAATTATGACTGTTGTACTATGAAGTAATACCCCAGATTAGCTTCCGCTTCTATATGTCAAAAATGGGGGTGTTACAGATTGGTAGCAGCGCCATGGTTATAGAGAACAAGGTTAAAACCTTAACTATAACTACTTTTCTTCTTCTAGCCAAGAAAGTCCTCCGTGCCACTGCATTTCCCAAATAATATGTTGTTAGGATTATGAAAAAGACTCGGTCACCCCCGTGTATCATTAGTATAGCATAGCTCGTAGTCAGAAAGAATCATTTGTATATATACCCCTTCCCACACATGGGAAGGGGTTGGTTTTTTGGTTTCATTTTATGAAAAATATGACTTGCACTTTCTCTCCAAAATAGACATTTTCTCTCTAAGTCAAATTAGCCAACCCATCATCCATTACTTGTGTTATGATCTCTTGTATACTACAATTGGTATCAGAGCACATGGGATGATTAGCTAGATTGTGTGTGCGTTTTCTTGGTTAGTTTAGATCAAAAGTGTGGTTTTAGAAAGTTTATAGTTTTATTCTTGACACTCTTTGATTTTCATGTTTGTGATGTTAAAGTAAGTGTTTTATAGTTGTTATATCTCTCTAGGACCAAGTTGTGCAAAAGAAACCAAGTGAAAACGTTCAAAAGGGTGATTTTTAAGGGTTTTTAGGTAAAAAAGTTCGTATCCTCGTCGTTGCGTTTTGACCTTCTGTGACATTCGTGGTTGCGTTTTGGGTGAAGGAAGCATATTGCGTTTTGATCACTGCGTTTTGACCTAGACGCTGCGTTTTGGTCGTTGCGTTTTGGTCGTTGCGTTTTGGTCGTTGCGTTTTGACTACAGGTTGCGTTTTGAAGATTTTTGTTGCGTTTTGACTAGGGGATACTCTTTTTTTATTTTTTCCCCTTTTTTATTTTTTTTATATTTTTTTCCCCTTTTTTTCCCAATTTTTTAATTGGTTGCGTTTGATTCAAATCGCACATTGGTTTCTGATAATTCTTCATTGCGTTTCTGACCCATAACTTCAATGTTTTGACAAAACCTCAATCAACATTAAGTTAACGTTAACTCAACCAAACCAAACTTCAATCAAACAACATATCACCTAATCCATCAAACAATCATCACTTTTAACATACAATCACTAATCATTGATCGATCAACATAATCATTTCACAAGTAATCATTATGGCTAATCTTTCAGAGGACATCCAATGTGCCGGTTCCGATACCCGACCACCGATGCTTGATAAAGCTGACTTTGTTTCATGGCAACAACGTATTAGATTATACTGTCGGGGTAAGGATAATGGGATAAACATCCTAAAATCAATTGATGAAGGACCATTTCAGATGGGGACCACGCGAGGAATCATTGAAGAAGGAACAGAAGGTCCAATCAATCTAGGTCCTGAACGACCTCGTGTTTATTCGGAACTGTCACAAGAGGAGAAGGACAGGTATAATGCAGACATCCGGGCAACAAACATCATACTTCAAGGTCTACCAAAAGATATCTATTCACTCATAAATCATTACATCGATGCTAAAGACATATGGGGAAATGTGAAGATGCTCTTGGAAGGATCGGAACTAACAAAGGAAGACCGTGAATCACAACTGTATGATGACTTTGAACACTTCCGTCAGAACAAAGGCGAAACCATTCACAGCTATTATGTTCGGTTTGCCAAGCTCATCAATGACATGCGGAACATCAAGATGACAATGTCAAAAATTCAGCTGAACTCAAAGTTTGTGAATAACATGCTGCCGGAATGGGGAAGATTTGTTACAGCTGTGAAACTTAATAAAGGATTGAAAGATTCAAACTTTGATCAACTATATGCTTACCTGAAGCAACATGAGGCACATGCCAACGAGAACAAGATGATGTTGGAACGTCTCACACAACAGACAGTTGATCCTCTTGCCTTGATGTCCAATGTTTCACATCAACCGTATCATTCCCAGTCATCAACGAATCCACCCAACACATATCATCAACCCCTTCCTGGTGACACCTCACAATCTGATCTGGGAATTTCTCCAACTGAAAACCTAATCGAGAACCTAACCAACACACTTGCCTTACTCACCCAATCATACAAAACTTTCCTTCCTCAAACAAACAATCAACTCAGAACATCTTCCAACCCAAGGAATCAAGCTACGGTACAAGACGGCAGGGTGATTGTTCAGAATGTACAGGGTAGACAGAACAGAGGACAGGGTAACAGTGCACGGGGAGCAGGAGCAGTTGGTTATGGGAGAGCACAGAACAGAGTGGGGAATGCTAATCCGGGTCAAGCTAGGCAGGTTAAGTGCTACAACTGCAACGGGTTAGGTCACATAGCGAGAAACTGCACTCAACCCAAGCGTCCACAGAACTCCGAATACTTCAAAGACAAGATGTTGCTAATGCAAGCTCAAGAGAATGGGGTAATCTTGGATGAAGAACAGTCATTGTTCCTAGCTGGTGGACTGGACAATGCTATTGATGAAGATGTGGATGAGCAACCTGTTCAAGACTTAGCTCTCAATGTGGATAATGTGTTTCAAGCTGATGACTGTGATGCGTATGATTCTGATGTTGATGATGCTCCTACGGCACAAACCTTATTCATGGCAAATCTATCATCCGCAGATCCAGTTTATGATGAAGCCGGTCCGTCTTATGATTCGGATGTCTTATCTGAGGTACAGGCTCATGATCACTATCAAGATGCTGTTTGTGATCATCATGAGGAACACGAGATGCACGACGATGTACGACCAAACCACGTTGTTGACTCACATGCTGATTATACGAGTGATAGTAATATGACTTCTTATGATCAGTATGTAAAGGACAACGCAGTACCGGTTGTACAGAATAATGCATCTATGGTTCCAAATGATGCATATGTGATGATAGATAATGACTTGCATGATTCTGATGTCCGATCTGTCTCTCATACACCTAGGAATACAGTAGCTAATAACTTGTTAAATGCTGAATTGCCCACATATAAGGAACAAGTTGAACTGTATGAAAGACGGGCCAGGTTTGAATTAACTGAACGGGAACAAAAGATTGATGAGCAACTAAGGATAGTTATTTGTGACCGTAATATTAAGGAAGAAAATTTGAAAAAGGAACTTCATTCTATTAAATTGCAACTTGCATCTACCATCCAACATAACAAGTTAATGGTAGATGAAGTTACATCTTTGAAAAAGGATTTTAATCAGAAAGAAAACAAATTCCTTGAAGAATTTTTGGACTTAAAGGCTTTAAAAGATAAGGTCGAGGATAAGCTATTCAAACAAGGCCAGTCTATTCAAACAGTTCACATGATGTGTAAACCTAGGTCTTTTTATGATGAAGTGAATAAGGTAGCCATTGGCTACAAGAATCCCCTATGTCTACATCGTGCAAGGCAAGTTCAGCCTGCCCTGTATAGTGGTCATGTAATTGTCACACCCAATCATGCACCGGCCGTAGTACGTGACTGTGAGGAGACCCTAGAACAATCTGAAATTTCTAGGAAGAAAATGCATGATAAAATGAAAGCTAAAGCATGTGTGGATAATAAGGTCAATTTCACACCGCCCAATTACTCGAAAGAGAATTTTCTTGCGACCTTTTCACCACAGAAACAACTGACCCCGGAACAATTATTTTGGTCTCAAGATATTGTCAAAATGAAAGCTGAAGCTCTCAAAGAGCAGAACACCAGACCTATCAAAGCGTTAACTGTGTATCCTCCAAATACACCTGCAACGCTTGTCCCCAGAGTGCTTCCAACCAAAAGTCAAGTGAAAATCAACATTTTTACACTTAGACAACTGTTTTCGGAATTTGATAAAACATGTAAAAAGAGAATTACACCAACTGGGATCACTGAAGGGGAAAGGGGTTTTGAACAAACCAAGACATGTTACCTCACGGAGGTCATTCCATTTTTTAAAACTCTTCAAGAACATTTTGAGGGCATTCAAAAGGCTCTAACTAAAGGCATAAGTTAAAGAAATGAGTGGATGCCTTTTGATGAGTTGGAGCTAAACTAGGACCAAAGTACTGGTTGATAGGAAACCATGATGCTATAGATACGGAAGGAACCTTCTTCTCGAAAATCGATAATATAATTGTGATTGCTTGCTTTAGAGATGTTTTTATGTTGCCTCAAATTCTGAGCTCAATTGTAATTAGATTTTACTGAAATTGCAAAAGGCTCATCATGTTGTCAAATACTCCGTTGTCTGGAACCTTGAAGTAGAGCTTTCTATTACGTGATGATATCACCAGTAAGGATTATTATAACGATCTTTTTAAACCGGTTTCAAATCTGAGGTAAATCACCTAAACTTTACAGTTAATAGTATCAAAACCTTAAAGTAGTTTATCAGAACAACCATCTTCATCCGGTACCGATACTCCTGATTTATAAACTCCGTTTTTGTGATTCGAGTCAATGAAGCTTCCCTTCAAGGAAAAGACAATGTCATTCAAAGGAAATGTAAATCTCTCAATTTCAGGAGACCCATAGTGAAATAAGTCCGACCGCCTAGATCTTAGGGGTCAAGACTTTCAGATCTCACAATTAACTGAAGAGGTTTATAGTCTTCAAGAACAAAACGAACTTTTTAGGGCAGAAAATGCAAAGATTAAGCAGCATTACAAGGAATTGTATGATTCTATCAAGATTACGCGTGCTAAGCATACAGAACAGACATCTGCCCTTAAAAGTGAAAATGAAAGTCTAAAGGTCCAAATGCAGAATACGGTCTCATGTGTCACTACAACTCAGTTTAAACCAAAAGTAACTGCACCAGGAAAGTATGCTCTAGATGTTGAACCTATTCCCCCTCGCAATAGGAATAATAGGGAAGTTCATCTAGTTTATCTCAGGCATCTTAAGGAAAGTGTAGATACACTTCGCGACATAGTGGAAGAAGCCAAAGCTGAAAGACCTTTAGATAGTTCACTCGAATTTGCTTGCCGGTACACTAAGCACTCTCAGGAACTCTTAGAATATGTATTTGGCACATGTCCAAAGGTCTTTAATCAACAAGATAAGAAGCATGCTACCACCCCTAGAAAAAAGCAAGTTGCCTTTGAGGACCAAATTGCAACAATCAAGTTGTACTACACACAAAACACGTAGAGCCAAGGATACACTCTGAAGTCTATGTCCCTGTGCTCCTTCTACAGGAGTAAGCTGTTAGCACTGATGGATAGCGGATCTAAGCCCTAGGTGCATACTCATGCAACATAGGATTCCGCCAGCAAAGAGTGGACAGCTTGAAGAATGTAGAAGGACCACTCTAGGTTAATTAGCTATAGTCTTAGAAACCACGAATCGGGTTGATTCTAGTATTAGCTCTAAAGCGTACTGCTAATTAATTTCGCATTCTCATTATGTGTGACAAACATGTAAACAAAATGTTTATTTTCGGCTAATCATGTTATGTGTGTGGTTACTTATTTGAACTCTATGATTGCCTCCCCCAATGTTTAAAATTGTTGTGCGTCATGTTGGCAAGTTTGGATACCTAGCCAGTTACACAAGTAGGAAAACAACCACATCAAAAAGTTTGGAACCAAAGCAAAGGTTACACAAGTGTGAAACTAATACATATTCAAACAGATTTGGAAACCACTGGCAAAACACGTAATCAATATTGGTTATCAATGAGAACCCACAGGGAAGAACATTTCACTCTAAGTGGTTCAGTGGCCCTTTAACTGTTCACTAAAACTTTACAAGAATGTCAGCCAACTTGCTTGTGCTAACCAATCGGAAACCAACCACATTGGGATCATTTTCCAATCGCTATCTTCTGTTCGTTTTCAAATGCTGGTCGTACAAATCGTCCTTTGGTATTTGGACTCAGGGCTGGATCAAACATATGGACGGGGATAGCTCAAGGCTCATGAATTTCGTGAGGAAATGTTCATCGGGACAGTTAGGTTGGAGTGATCTTTTTTGGTGTATTATGGGTATGGAGACTATGTCATCGGTGATAGTGTAATCTCCAGGGTATACTATGTGGAAGGTCTGGGGCATAATTTGTTCTCTGTCGGTCAATTTTGTGATTCAGATTTGGAGGTTGCTTTCAGAAAGCATTCGTGTTATGTTCGTGATACGGAGGGTGTAGAATTACTTAAAGGGTCCCGTGGCTCTAATTTATACACTATCTCTGTTGAAGACATGATGAAGTCCTCCCCGATTTGCTTGCTATCAGGCCTCCAAAACAATCTTTGGTTATGGCATCGCGTTAAACCACTTGAACTTCGGTACTATCAATGATCTTGCAAGGTAAGACCTTGCTCGAGGCTTACCCCGCCTAGATTGAAGTTGAAAATAGATTAATCTTTGTTCTGCCTGTCAATTAGGAAAGAGCAAAAAAGCATCCCACAATCCCAAAATGAAACACCAATTTGGAAGTTCTAAACACCCTTCATATGGACTTATGTGGACCGATGCGTGTGCAAACGATTAATGGGAAGAA
Organism: Tanacetum coccineum; assembly: GCA_026074375.1. NCBI lineage: Eukaryota > Viridiplantae > Streptophyta > Magnoliopsida > Asterales > Asteraceae > Tanacetum > Tanacetum coccineum. Next base: position 138,408 of record BQNB010000066.1, read on the forward strand.
ATATATCTTGGTCATCGTCGATGATTATTCTCGGTTTACGTGGGTTAAGTTTTTGAGATCCAAGGATGAAACCCCTGCAGTTGTCATCAAATTTCTGACGCAAATTCAGTCGTGTCTGAAACAAAACTGTAAGATTCATTCGCACCGACAATGGCACGGAATTTGTAAACAAAACATTGTATGACCACTATGAAAAGGTAGGCATTTTTCATCAAAAGACTGTTCCAAGGACTCCACAGCAGAACGGCGTTGTCGAAAGAAGGAACCGTACTCTTGTCGAGGCGGCACGGACAATGTTAATTTTTTCCAAGGCACCGATGTTTCTTTGGGCCAATCATGTGGCTCACTGCTTGTTACACCCTAAACCGTTCACTTATTTCCAACACGTCACGAGGAAAAACCCAATATGAGCTAGTACACGATAAGAAGCCTGATCTCACATTTTTCCGAGTCTTTGGTGCTCTGTGTTACCCTACAAATGACAGTGAGAATCTTGGGAAACTACAACCGACGGCTGATATCGGAATCTTTGTTGGTTACGCACCAAACAGGAAGGGTTACAGAATTTACAACAAAAGGACCCGACAAATAATGGAGACTATTCATGTTACATTCGATGAGCTGACTGAGCAAATGGCTCCTGCACAAATTGGAGATGTTATTCCAACCTATGTTTGATGAATATTTTAATCCATCGGGTAACCGTCAGGATCCTATTCCTAATGTAGTACAAGACCCTGTCATTCCTACAGGTCCATCAGTGTCTATTTCTATTAATCTCGACGCACCATCGGGAAGTCATATATCATCACCATTGGATCATCAGTCCTCTTTGGTACATCATGGTGTAGCAGGTGAGCAATATGCAGAGGTTAATCCGTTTGCTGCAGCTGATCCTGAACCATTTGTTAATGTGTTCGCCCTAGATCCAACCTCTGAAGCTTCATCATCTGGGGAAATCATGATGCCAGAACTCAACCAATCCACTCAACCTCATGAACATATCCGGAAATGGACCGACTCTCATCCTCTTGATAACATTATTGGGAATCCCTCTCGACCGGTATCCACTCGGAAACAGCTTGCTACGGATGCTTTGTGGTGCTTCTACAATTCTGTACTGTCCAAAGTCGAACCGAAAAACTTCAAATCTGCAGCTACTGAAGACTGCTGGTTTCAAGCCATGCAAGAAGAAATCCATGAATTTGATCGACTGGACGTATGGGAATTAGTACCACCTCCAGACAGTGCCATGATTATTGCTCTTAAGTGGATTTATAAGGTGAAACTTGACGAGTATGGTGATGTGTTGAAAAACAAGGCACGTCTTGTAGCAAAAGGATTTCGTCAAGAAGAAGGTCTAGATTTTGAAGAATCCTTCGCCCCGGTTGCTCGTCTTGAAGCAATCAGGATATTCATTGCCAATGCCGCCAGCAAAAACATGACAGTTTATCAAATGGACGTGAAAACTGCATTCTTAAATGGCGAGCTCAAAGAAGAAGTCTATGTCCACCAACCGGAAGGCTTTGTTGACCCAGAACGTCCACATCATGTCTATCGTCTGAAGAAAGCACTTTACGGGTTAAAACAGGCTCCCCGGGCATGGTATGACACTTTGTCAAAGTTTCTTCTGGCACAAGGATTCTCCAAGGGTGTCGTCGATCCAACCTTGTTCATTCGGAAAACAGGCAAACACACTCTTCATGTTCAAATATATGTTGATGATATCATATTTGCCTCGACCGACCCCAAAGATTGTGACCGTTTTTCTAATGAAATGAGTTCTAAATTTCAAATGTCGATGATGGGTCAAATATCATTTTTCTTAGGCTTACAAATTTCTCAAAATCCTAGAGGCATTTTCATTAATCAATCTAAATATGCAAATGAGATTTTAAAGAAATTTGATCTTCATAAAAGTGACCCTGTTGACACTCCTATGGTGGAGCGAACAAAACTGGATGAGGAGACCTCTCAGGATCCCCGATTGACCAGGACTAAGTATCGCAGCATGATTGGGTCCCTGATGTATCTCACAGCCAGTAGACCTGACCTTGTATTTGCTGTGTGCATGTGTGCTAGATATCAATCTAGGCCCACGAAAAAGCACCTTGAGGCAGTTAAACGGGTCTTTCGGTATCTCCAAGGTCTCATCAATATGGTGTTCCGTTGGTATCCGAAAAGACACCAGCCAATGGCACTAACAATCATACGCAGATGCCAGATCATTCAGTTGTCATGGGGGGGGGGGGGGGGGAACTCGCAGAAGTACATCTGGCAGTGCTCATTCCTGTGTGGATAAGTTAGTCGAGACTGGTCATCAAAGAAGCAAACTAGCACGTCTATCTCGTCTACAGAGGCTGAATACATCGCGATTCTGTAGGATTGTGTTGCCCAAGATCCTATGGGAAAAAAAAAAAAAAAAAAGGCGGTCTCATTAACAGATTATGGCTTTGCATACATCGCATCCCTAATTACTGTGACAACAAGAGTGCAAGCTCTTTGCTGCATACAACGTTCAGCATTCTCTTCAAAAAACACATCGAACATCCGACAATCATTTTCAACAGAGAACAATGGAAAACGGATGGTTGAGTTGTATTTCGTGAGGACAGAAGTATCATGGCGAGACATATTCACTAAGAGCGCTTGGCCAAGAGAAACGATTCGAATGTCATCTCCGAGGCTTGGCATGAAGTGTATGAAGCCGGAGACACTCAAAGTCTTCAGAGATGATCAGGAGGTGTAACGGATTGGCTTCACGTATCCTTTGTAAAAATGTGATTTGTATATAGTACATACTTAAATCCAAAAGACAATACAAAAATAAATAAAATGAAAATTTCCCCAAAAATATTTTTCTTCAAGACATGTCTTTTCGATATCGAGTGACATTTACGGTCCTAGCAATGTCGGTTCAATAATGACAACGGGCTTCAATGAAGCACGAACGGAAGTTGTAAACCTTCAAACATGTTCCTAATTGGCTTGCAGCTATTTTCAATGCTGTAACCCCTTTTTCCAAAGTGAGGAAAGCTCGTCGCCAAAAGACGGCTTTTCCTAACAACGGGTATTAGGTTTCTCCCGTGCAAGGAATTACTAAATCCTTGCAACCATGATCTAAATGTACGCTTCAAGTCATTACTTCTTGATTAAGAAGAGAAGTCTTCTTTTATCCTCATAATTTTCCGTCTATGATTCTTCAGAAAATTATTTGGATCTCACGTGGTGGTTTAAAGCGGATTTTTTTTAAAAGTAATCGGACTTGGTTTTTCATAAATTTGACACTCAATCAACGTCTACAGCTCTTTAAATAGAAAACGGGTCATTGATTGAGGGGGAGAGTGGTCTTTCGAATTTATGACATCTTTCAGGCATTTTTCTGTAACTAACGGGGTTATGGTTTAAGGGGGAGTTAAACTAGTGTTAACTGAAAAAGGTCCAATTGAGTCAATTATATGCATGTCCAGGGTCATATGTGCTATTTGCTACGTGTATCCTAGGTTCATTAAATGTGAAGGTCCAATTGTGTATCTTTCCCGAGTTACTCAATCCATTAGTTGATGTGTGTCCCTAAACGCTAAAGAAATATGAAAAGTGAGGGACCAATGGTGTAACTTATCTTACATTATAAGAAATAAGAAAGAAAGGGACCATTTATGCCAAATGTGGAAAGTGGAAGTTGTTGAACAAAAAGGGGGGTATTGCGTTTTGACTGGGTCAAACATTACAAATTCAAGTCAAACTTGTTGCGATTCTCTCTCAAATTTCTTTCTCTCGTTGCGTTTTGATTGGTCTGAGATTACTAAAGCATTTCTTTGCTTAAGATCCTCGTGTAAACACCTCATCGAATCAAGGGTTAGTGTGCTTAATTATTGGGTTTTCGTTTTTCTTAAATGCTAGATTCCAATGCCTAAATTGATTCCCCGCCCCGTACATTAATGTCCCTATAACGTTCGAGTGGTGATTGTCAGTTTAGAATAAGTCTAGGCTGCGATTTGTTAAAATATTCATGTTGCGTTTTGTGGTTATGATTGTTGTTGCGTTTTAGGATTTAAAGGCCACATTCATGTTGCGTTTTGTGGTTATAATTGTTGTTGCGTTTTAGGATTTAAAGGCCACATTCATGTTGCGTTTTGTGGTTATGATTGTTGTTGCGTTTTAGAATTTTAAAGGCCATAATTCATGTTGCGTTTTGATGATATAATATTTGACTGCGTTTTGATTATTTGATACAAAACAGGTTCAAAACGCAACTCGTTGCGTTTTGATTTAAAGAAATTTTAATATTAAAATATAGAACCCTCTATTTCAAAATTTTCTAAAAGGGTTGCGTTTTGACGTGTTTTGAATATTATAATCATTGCGTTTTGATTCTTGCGTTTTGACTTTGTTGCGTTTTGAGAATGACTGCGTTTTGACTTTGTTGCGTTTTGAGTATGACTGCGTTTTGAGTATGACTGCGTTTTGAGTATGACTGCGTTTTGAGTATGACTGCGTTTTGAGTATGACTGCGTTTTGACTTGTTGCGTTTTGATTCATTACTATGTTGCGTTTTGATAATGCCTGCATTTTGAGTCTGAGCATTTCAAAATCCTTGCGTTTTGGATCATGGTCTTGTCGTAGATTAAGTTTTGCTTAGAGTGTCTCATCCATTGCATCTTGTCCTGCATTGATTGTAAACTGTCATTGAATCATGTGGTTATTTCGGTGTGTCTTGCTCTCTCTTTGATGAGTTATCATCCGTTAACTCAAGAGTTGACCAATCTCACTGATTAACACTCTAACATGATCTAAGTGTTCTTTATCTCGGATCTTGTGCACACATGCTTAACTTCCGAGCATCTGCTCACATCTAACACCCGCAATGGAACCACCCGTCCGTACTGATGAACAAATCGTGCCACGCAATCGATGGGTGCCAATTGGGAAAAGCAACTGCTATCTGAATGAAGAAAAATCTCAACGCAGTCCAATTTTCAAGATAGCTGTGGACATTCTCAAGCAAACAAACTTCTTCAGAGCTTTTACAGCGTCATCAACAATACCGGCTATCTACATTCAACAATTCTGGGATACTATTCGCTTTGACAGTAAAGCTGGAAGTTATAAGTGTCAACTGGATGAGCAATGGTTTAATCTCATCAAGGACACCAAAACTATGAGATGCCCTTTCAAATCACACCTGTCGACACATATCCGGCACTTCTCTTCTCCTCCAACTCCTGATACCCTTGTTGAATTTGTCAATGAGTTGGGGTATCCAAAGGAAGTCTGTGACTTGTCCAATGTCACCCTACAATGACATGTTACCAACAGTGTGTGGGCTTAGCAACCATTATCAATCTGTGCCTTACGGGAAAAACTTCTGGATTTGAAAGGCCGAGAGCCCCAGCGCTACAGATCCTTTGGGGTATTGTCAATCGAGCTCACATCGACTATGCTGAAAGGATGTGTTTTCCCCCCCCCCCCCCCCCCCCAATTTTTCGGAAGATTTCACTCAATACATCCACTCCTTCACAGTAGACAAAAAGAAATTGGCACAAATACTCTGGGGGAAGAAGAAAGCAACTCTTATCCTTATTCCAAGTATAAGGTTCACCAAGTTTGTTCATATTTCCACCGGCATCGGCTGCACAAACTACAACACGACCAGAGTTCCACTCCATTTGGCCTTAACGAGGAAAATGTACCTAGGTCATATCAAGTTCGAGTGCTATGGGAAGCAAAGGAAGTATTTGGGATGACAATAACCTAATGATATCATCAATGAGTCATTCGGGAGCAGACCTACTATGTGCTTATCTTGAAAAAAGTTGCAACAGCATCAAAGGTACATCGCGGGTGAGAAACTAAGTGATCCCCCCGAATCTCCTGCACCAAAGCCAGCAAAACTTACCAACACAAGCAAAACCAAAGGCAACTGAGCAATCAACCGTCAAATCTAAAACCAAGGCGTCTAAACCTGCACCGGCCAAACCTAAGGAGAAGAAGCGCAAGCCAGTGTCAGAACCGTCTGAGACCCAACAACTACCCAAGCGTGCTAAGGCAGGGAAAGTGACCAAGAAGAGAACTATTAAGAGTTCTAAGCAGCTGATAGATGAATTCATTGATGAAGGGGTTCCTGCTAATAAACCCAGCCTTGAAGACACAGAAGAGGCAATACTGCAAAAGGTTCTAGAAGAAAGTTTAACAGATGCATACCCAACTCAAAAGGGTCCTCTCCCTCCTGTGGTTTTCAGGGAGCCTGACACTGGGAAACTTCAACCACTACCAGAGGTGCCAGGAAAGGGGAAAGAGAAAGTAGGTGAGGAACAAGCAGCCCAAGTTCTCCTCAACCTCCAAACTCCAAAGAAGAAGAGCTCGGCACAACAGTATATCCTTCAGAGACATACTCCCGTACCACATGAATCAGCGGGCCAAGAGACTTCCTCTCTATATGCTAAACGTGGATTATCTGGCAGTGATACGGAGTCTGATGATGAAATGCCTTCAGTGGGTAGAAGTGGGACTCAAGACGAAGGCCAGGCTGGATCAAACCCTGGTACCCTAGATCGAAGGCAAGGCTGATCAGGACCCATGGTTACTCGAAATGCTAGGCCAGGTGGACCATAACCCTGTTGTCATTTAACATTGCTGAATCTTATCCTTTTTACCAACTCAGAGTGTTCCGCTTGGTATCCAAACCTTGAATCACCGGATGTTGAGATCACTGGTCCCTCCAGTCAACCTCAACCTGAGCATATGGATGAAGGGTTCACGGCCTCGGCATACCCTGATGTGCATAAGAATCTAATGCTCAACGGTTGAATGTAACATGTGATATCTGAAGAACCTTGTCAGCTCTACGGGGACTTTGTCTTCTTTACACATCTCGCCAAAGTTTCAGCTTTGGTGATCATTTCTTAAATGATACAAACCGGGGTTCTGACGGCCGTTATTGAGAAGACAAACAGCTGACACTGAGGCTGAATCAATGGCACCCGTCACTACTTCAGTCAGACAATTCTATCACCCCTCCGTTGGATCTCGGTGACGATCTCGTGTCTTGACCTCCATTCAACCTATTGTCATTGGCATATACCAACCACAACAATGCACAATGCTGCACAACAACAACTGACTTTCCACTACCTCCTCAAATTCAACCAAGGTTCATCAGAGGTCGCTTCTCATTAAGCGCAAAGGGTGACACGAGCAACACATAGCGGACGTGTAGAAGAAATTCAAGCATCTGAATCCCACGGTTACGACAATCAGGGAGCTGGATCCGTGTTGGAGACCATGGATTGGTCCAAAATGAATCAGTGAGGACACGTCGAAGTTTATTGAAATCACATGAGATGACTGAAAAACTAGAAGAATCGGTTAAGGATGTGGTTCGATTTATTGAAATACAGGCAATGAGAGCTCCTCTTCGATGCTAGTTTCAGGATCTACCTACATCTGACCATAAGGAAATTCTGCTCCAACTGCATGTTGGAGGAGAATTACAGGACAAAGGGGTCATGCTGAAAATCCAGAATAGATTTGACAGCTACTGCTGGGCTCTATCATTCATTGATGAAAGATGAGGTCTTTATGATGTTAGGCTAGTAAGGAAATTAAGAAGAAAGGTAAGCAAGATATCCCACAATCCTCCCCCTGGGTCGCCTCCTTTCACCACCTACCTCATCCTCCACCACCGTCAGGCGTATCTGGCGCTTCTGGCACAACCGGTGCTTATGTTACTGCTCAAGATCCTCCTCCACCACCTCCAGTCTCAATACAATTCGTTAGGAAGATCAGTCAACAGGCACTGCTGCCCCAAGTTCCTCAAAGTCAGTGCATTCAGCTGATTACTATGGTAGACAACGACTGGGGGACTTTTATTTTTTTTCCCTAGAATAAGCACACTGGATTGAATTCAAGCATCGACTACACAGTTACATTAGGACTCTACTCCAAAGGGCAGTTAATTTTCAGAGACACAAAGAACGGGGTTCCAAGATTGATCTCATGAGGTTTAATGAAATTACACAAGTTCAGTGTTGGCACTCTGCATCAGATTGACGATGCATTGGGACTTATCGAGTCAAGGAATTCACAGATCAAACAGGGTCTAATCCAGGGTTGAACACCTGATTTTGGTCGAAGAAAGTTGTGGTCAGAAGCAAGGGTCTTCATATTCGATTCCAGAATCGGCCTAATGATACGACGTATCTTTCGGATCTGGAAGAGCTTCTGTGGGGTGGAAGGATCCGAGAAGGCGGACTAACGGTTGATGAAGAACCGATATGAGGGGTATGTCCTATTTTACATACGTTGTTGTAATTATGTACATTTATATGTATGTCTAACAATTGTAAACTTTGGCTTGTCATATTAAGTAACTATCTGCTTCACATTCGGATTTCTATAAACCGGACAGCTTTCTCCCAAATTTTATTAAACTTAAATCATTGAGACCCCAAATTTCTCAACGGATCTTTTGATAATTTTGCTACGGGGGAGAAAATGTGATTTTAGTATTGAAATTGATTATAAAAATGTGATATTTTTAACTCATGTGTAGGATCCTCTATATGGTTGCGGAAAACTTTTTCGAATATCGTGCACATATTAAGGCGGGAGCGAATTGTATATGCCATGGCGAAGAGTACAGTACCAAAAATGGTACCGACACCGTATTTACTCTTATCGCGAGCTTTATCAAGGATGGTATGGTTAGGTACTTGTTCCCTTGTATCCCGCAGACGCGGAGGGATCTCACCAGGGGCAATCTAACTAGGTTAGTGTAGATGTCCTTTAGGTTTGATTACATAAGGAGATATAGTGAGAAGAAGTATAATGCGGACTGAGATGGTGATAGTATGAGATAAACCAAACAAGGTTCTAGTATGAAGGTCTCGATCAAAGCACTGAAGGGGTTGAAGATTGAAATAAGAAATGTTTAAAGATAAAGGGTGAATAAAGAAAGCAGCCCTTTTAAACTTTAGGCAGAAAACCGGGGTCAATATATGCTGTCAGAATCACAAAGTTGATTGCTGACATTGAAGTCAAGTATCATGGACCCAGTGATTCGCACTGCCAACAACCTCCCTAGCTTACTCAAGATCCCTCAAAGGATTATTGTTTACATTTCTCACGGAGTTCAATACCAATTCTAATGTCTCACTCACCTACGAGTTAGTCGATATTGAATAGTTGCAGTCCGCTCCAGCCTCCGCACTTAAAACCAAAAATGCAATATTAAGTTAGTGCCTTGAGATCTTCCCACATGTTTCGATTGGATCTTATCACATAATGTGATTGTTTATCACACACTGTGACAACAAGTAAGATTTAAGAGTCCTTCGCTTTATGCCCTCGTGGTATTGCAGACCCATCCGAGTGATACATAAGTACTCACAGATGAAGATAGAAAAAAATTCCTTCTAGAGCCAAACATCAACAAGCTCTTGGTAAGGTGACATGTGAGATTCACTATGGGATAAGCGTGTGACAAATGGTAGCAACGATGGTGCGATTCCTTAGAATCAAACTTGTCCAGAATGATGATTTGACGAATAGGTTTGGGAATAACTATCAGATGTGCTCACAAATGACTTTTCGAGCATATTGACTGTGTTTACCTTTTAAAAAAAATTGTTTTTATGATAAAATTTTATTCTGTTGCAATTAAACTCTATCGTTGTGTCACTAAAATTTCCTTTATCCAAGTATCACGCGATATATTTTATATTCATTTTTTTCTTTTAATCGGTAGATAGTAACTAACCGATTCACTCTATATCGTGCTGTCTGCTTTGAGACGTTCTGATACAGAGAACAGGCAAGTATGGAGATTATGTTGGTTTACAAATAAGATGATTATCGATATTATACTGGCATATATCCTGTCAAGGGGAGTCGTCTTAAGATGAATCTACCTGATCACAGGTCGGTCCTCACGGATCAGGAGGTTAATCCAACCAGACTCGGGCGAATGACAAAGCCATATTCGCCCACAAGCTTTATTGCTAACTGTTTTATTACAGGATCAAGCAAAAATGGAGATGGAGACACCTCGTTCCAATGCTTAGAGATCAATTCACCACCCAATGCTACTCTTAATGATTCCATAGTAAAGAAATCATGACAAATGATATGACCTACAACATCAGCTTACGCAACTCTGTGAAGTTATATCATGATAAAAGAAAATGTGAGCATGTGGGTCGATGTCACAAATTCACATGAAGGCATTGCTACCTTAACAAGGATGATCAAAGATTAAAGATGAAATATGATCTCAAGGAAAACTCAAAGGATGCAACAAGCCATAAGAGACGAGTCCACAAGTTCACTACCAAATGTACAAGACATGAGATTGAAAGAATCAAAAAGACTTTCGAGCTACCAGACAGAAGGTTAATGATGTAGAAATGCTCTTGAATTTGATTGCTATTTTATGGGGTGACCTCCCCTTTGGGGGAGATTGTTAGGATTATGATAAGATACTCGGTCACACCCAGTGTGTCATTAGTATAGCATAGCTCGTAGTCAGAAAGAATCATTTGTATATATTCCCCTTCCCACACATGGGAAGGGGTTGGTTGTTTCATTTCATGAAATATATCAACTTGCATTTTCTATCTTTGTCTCATTATAGCCAACCCTTCTTCCAATTACTTGTGTTATTGATCTCGTGTATACTTACACAAATACTCTCTTCAGGATGTATTATATAATATCAATCTACGGTGATTGTTGGTTCCCAATGCAACTAAAGATTTAACACTTGCCATTTGTGTCTCTACGAAGTACGGCTCACCATTGAAAAGCAATTTTTCGAGGAGATACCGTGAAGTAGTTGACTTATTTTTGGTTTTAAGTCTCTTCCGGTGTTACCGTTAAAATCATTGTTAATTAAAAAACAAATTAGTGTAACAGTTTTGCTTTTTGATTTTTAGTTGTCTTTTTTTGAGCACTTGTTCCGCAATATCGTCTGACGTCGTCCACAACATAATCCTTCTTTTGTTGTTGAAAATTTTGTTTAGAAGAACCAATAGTCGTTCAAAACATCTATTGCATATGGCGATAATCGAAAGTGGCCCCAAATTGTTACAAGCTCCATCGAGGGATATGAAAGATGCTTTTTTATTCAACTAATTAATGCTAACAATTTCGGCTTAAAACATCCTTTAATCAATTCTTTGTGCAAAGCAATAACAGTTTAAGGGTAGACATGACCACACTCAACAATCACCTCGATTTCTTCAACATGGTTCTTAATTCAGCGTTTAGGACACCTCGAAGTTCCGAACACTTCGATACAAAGTTCGATCAAGCTTTTGCTTTTTCCTTTTTCTCTAGACGGTGAAGCCCGAGATTGGTTAGACAAGGAACCTCCTAGATCAATTCTCACATGGGACGACCTTGTTGCAAAATTCATAAATCAATTCTTCCCACCTTCAAAAACCACTTACTATCGGAATGAGATCATTACTTTTTTCCAAAAACCAAACGAAACCTTCAATGAAGCATGGGAACGTTTTAAAGGACTCCTTCGTCAATGTCCTCACCATGGCTTCTCGGAACTACACCAACTCGATACTTTTTACAATTCTTTGAGTTCCAACGATCAAGATGCCTTAGATTCCGCCGCGGGTGGCAATTTTTTAGACAAGATGCCTCAAGAAGGATTAGCGATTATTGAAAGCAAGTCAAAAGTTCGTTACTCAAGAAGTCGTGCTAATGATTCAAGAGTGAGTACGGATGCTCCTCTTTCTAATTCTTCACCTTCTAATAATTCTTTCGATATTCAACAATTAGCCGCTTCTCTCGAGGATAAGATGACTATTAAGATGAAACAAATGATGAATGAAATGAAAGCTTTAGTTGTTACTACTCCCGCACCTGTCAAAGCGGTTGAGGAAGTATGTGTTACGTGTGGATCGAATCACAATTTTAACCATTGTCCGTTAACTCGAGGTGGAAATGATTTTCCCGTTTTTCATGACAACATCCAACAATTTCAACAAACCGCAGCCGTTGGCAATTTTCTCCAAAGAAACCAACCATCTAATTTAGCAAGTCAAATGAAACCACCGGGTTTCAATCAACCGAATGTTCAAAACAACCAAAACCGTTACCAAGGAACCAATTCCAATTTCAATCAAAACCGTGGAACCAACTTTAATCAAAACCGTCAAAACAATCAAGGAGCCGTTTATCAAGCCCCACCATACCAACCACCAACAAATCAACCTTTGGTTAATCAAGCTTTACCTCCCGTTTCACAAATTCAAGGTGTGTCTAAAACGGATTTTGAAAGTTATGCTAAAGCTAATGATGCGAACATGAATAACTTGCAAATGAAGTTGGATAATTTTCAAAGAAACCAAAATGATTTTCAAAGAGTTTACAATGATTCTCAAAAGAAGCAAGATGATTTTCAGAAGATGATGCTCAGTTTCATGCAAAATTATCTCACCAACCAAGCTTCAAGTTCAAGTTTGTTATTCCAAACCCTAGGAATGAATCCAAGGAAATTACCACACGAAGTGGTGTCTCATATGACGGACCTCCAATTCTACCGCCGGTGGTGGAAAAGGAACCTCAGGTGACAAAGGATACGGAGCTACCTAACACCGAAGATATCCAACCTCAAGTTGTCCAACACTTAGGAAAAGACAAAGAACCAATCAAAGAGCCTTCTTTAGCTTAAAAGACCAAGACTAGTTTACCTTACCCTTCAAGACTTGCAAAAGAGAAAATTCATGAAAAGGATGATATCCTAGCTTCAAAGTTTATGGAAATTTTTCGTAATCTTCACTTTGAGCTAAGTTTTGCGGATGCTCTCATTCGTATGCCAAAGTTTGCTCCAATGTTCAAAAAGATGCTTAATAACAAAGACAAGATAATCGAGTTAACCAAGACACCTTTGAATGAGAATTATAGTACGGTTGTCCTTAAAAAGCTTCTAGAAAAGCTAGGTGACCCCGGTCGATTTCTTATTCCATGTGATTTTTTGGAGTTTGATAATTGCTTAGCCCTAGCCGATTTAGGTGCTAGCATAAATCTCATGCCTCTTTCCATTTGGAAAAAGCTTGGACTCCCGGGCCTAAATGATACTAAAATGGTGTTAGAATTAGCCGACCAAACAATTTCCAAACCAACCGGTGTAGCCGAGAATGTTTTTGTCAAGGTAGGAAAGTTCTACTTTCCGGCCGATTTTGTTGTTCTTGATTTCATAGCCGATCCTCGAGTACCGTTGATACTCGGGAGACCTTTTCTTAGGACAGCTCATGCTTTAATTGATGTGTACGAAGGAGAGATAACGCTTAGAAATGATGATCAATCTTTAACCCTTAAATGTGGTGATACACCTTCTATTTCGTACAACAATTTCGAATCATTGAAGAAAGTCGATCTCATTGATGTCACGTGTGAAGAATACTCACAAGAAGTCTTAGATTTTTCCGACTCAGTTGCATATGGCAATCCGTCTCCCGGATATGATCCGATTGTTTCAAATTCTTCTCCGACACTCACTCCGTTCGAGGAAAGTGATTTTCTACTTTTTGAAGAAGCCGATGCTTTTATAGCAATCGATGACGAGCAAACTTCACCAGAAATTAATGCTATGTACTATGATCCCGAGGGTGACATTCTCATTCTCGAAGCACTTCTCAATAGTGATCCATTACCTCCTCAACCAAACCAAGGAGATTATTTACCAGAAATTCGAAGAGACCTTAAAATAGTTGAACCAAAGAAGTCTTCAATCGAATATGTTGTTTCTTATGAACCAAAGAATGAACCTCCCGAGGTTGAACTTAAGGACTTACCTCCTCATCTCGAATACGCATTTTTAGCAGATAACAACAAGTTGCCTGTTATAATTGCCAAAGATTTGAGCGATGATGAAAAGACCGCTCTCATAAAGGTTCTTAAATCCCGAAAGCAAGCAATTGCTTGGAAGCTCTCTGACATTAAGGGTATAAACCCGGAATTTTGTTCTCATAAAATTCTAATGGAAGATGACTATGAACCAGCGGTCCAACATCAGAGAAGGGTTAATCCAAAGATTCATGATGTCATTAAAAAAGAGGTTGAAAAACTTCTCGACGCTGGATTGATCTACCCAATCTCGGATAGTCCTTGGGTGAGCCCAGTACACTGTGTACCAAAGAAAGGAGGAATGACCGTAGTAACCAATGATGATAACGAATTAGTACCAACAAGACTTGTAACAGGATGGAGAGTATGCATAGATTATCGTAAGTTGAACGAAGCTACAAGAAAAGACCATTTCCCTTTACCATTCATGGATCAAATGCTTGTATAGAATATCGCAAGTTGAACGAGAGCCAACAATGAAAAGACCATTTTCCTTTCCGTTCATGGATCAATGCTTGAGAGAACTCTAGGAAATGAGTATTATTGTTTCCCTAGACGGTTTCTCGGGTTATTACCAAAATCCAATTGATCCAAAAGTACCGAAGAAAAGAACCACATTCTACCTGCCCATATGGTACGTTTGCTTATCGCCGGGCATTCCTTTTGGTTTATGCAATCACCAGACACGTTTCAAAGGTGTAGATGGTAATCTTCCATGACAGATTGAAAAAGACAATGTAAGTCATCATGGATATTTCCTCGGTTTTTGAGAAATTCCTATTTTCTAACGTGCCTTACCAATCTAGATTAAAATCTTAACGGTGTGAAGACACTAACTTAGCTCTAAATTGGTGAAAAAAATTCATTTTCATGGTTGAAAGAAGGTATCGTACCGGAACAAAGATACTCGAAGAAAGGAAGAAGTCGACAAAGGCCAAGAATCGAAGTGATATCTAATGCTACCTCACCCAAAAACTGTTAAGGGAATTCGAAGTTTTCTCGGGCATGCTGGTTTTTACCGTAGATTCATCAAAGACTTTTCAAAGATTTCTCGACCCATGACCCACCTTCTTGAGAAAAACACCCCGTTTATCTTTTCAGAAGAATGCATTCAAGCCTTTCATAATTCCTAAATAATGGAAATTAACCGAAGCTCCCATTTCTCATTGATCCAAATTGGGACCAAACCTTATGAACTCATGTGCACCAAAAGAATTATGCAATAGGTGCGGTTCCAGGGTAAAGGATTGACAAGCATTTTAGACCAATTCATTACGCAAGCAAAACGATGACCGAAGCAGAAACAAATTACACAACAACGAAAAAGGAGATGCTTGCTGTAGTATACGCTTTTGAGAAATTTCGATCCTATCTTATCATGAATAAGAGTGTTGTTTACACAGACCATTCCGCCTTAAAATACCTCTTCAACAAGAAATAAAACCCAAAGCAAGATGCTTAGATGGGTTTTACTTCTCCAAGAATTTGATTTTAAAGTGATTGATACCAAAGGAGCTGAAAACTATGCAGCCGATCATCTCTCTCGTCTTGAAAATCCGTATGAGAATGGTTTGATCCTAAGGAGATTAACGAAAACTTTCCTCTTGAGACATTGAATACGGTGACTTCTAATAATAATCAAAGTACCTCGTAGTTTGCCGATATAGCAAATTACCACGCGGGGAATTTTATCATCAAAGGAATGTCAACTCAACAAAAGAAGAAGTTTTTCAAAGATATAAAGCATTACTTTTGGGATGATCCCTATCTCTTTCGAATATGTGCGGATCAAATCATCCGTAGGTGTGTATTTGGCCAAGAAGCTCTTGAAATCCTCAAAGCTTGTCATGAAGGACCCACCGGGGGCCGTCATAGTGGCCAACAACAACAGCTTCGGAACGTATTGGATGCCTGGGTTCTTTTGGCCTACCATATATCAAGATGCTCATTCAATGATCAAATCTTGTGATACATGTCAAATACAAGGCAAAATTTCACATCGAGATGAGATGCCTCAAAATGCTATCCAAGTTTGTGAAATTTTCGATGTATGGGGCATTAATTTTATAGGACCTTTTCCATCGTCAAGGGGAAACAAATATATCCTCATAGCCATCGATTATCTTTCCAAATGGGTTGAAGCCAAGGTGCTCCCCACTAACGATGCTAGAGTAGTTGTCAAATTTTTGAAATCCCTTTTCTCCTTATTCGGCACCAAAGGAGAGCTATCATAACGATCATCGGGACCCATTTCTGTAATGACAAATTTGATAAAGTTATGTCTAATTATGGTGTCACACATCGTCTTTCTACCGCTTACCACCCTCAAACTAGTGGTCAAGTCGAGGTGACAAATCATGGACTTAAAAGAATATTAGAAAGGACGGTAGGAGACAACCGTGCCTCATGGTTAGAAAAGTTAGACGATGCATTATGGGCATTTCGAACTGCTTATAAAACTTCAATTGAATTCACGCCCTACAAGCTAGTTTATGGAAAATCGTGTCATTTACCAGTTGAGCTAGAACACAAGGCATATTGGGCTCTTAAGCATGCCAACTTCGATCTCAAAACTGCGGGTGATCATCGAAAGCTCCAACTTAACGAACTTAACGAGCTTCGAGATCAAGCTTATGTAGAATTTCAAATTTTTTAAAAATCAACAAATGAAAGATGAAGAAACTTCACGACTCAAAGATTAAGAATCAAATCTTCAATGTTGGTGATCAAGTCTTACTTTTCAACTCCCGATTAAAGATTTTCTCTGGAAAGCTTAATTCCCGATGGTCCGGTCCTTTCACTATTATCGAAGTTTTTCCTTATGGCACAGCCAAATTGTCTCACCCTGATGGTTCAAATTTCAAAGTCAACTGCCATCGTCTGTATATATTTTTTTGTTATGGTACCTGCGGGTGGGAGGATTTTGTTGTCTATTATCTTCATAGTCGTATTCTCCGTTTTGCTATGTTACCTTTTTGGTTGGCTACATGAAAGGTATTACCATCCTTGTTTTCCCTTGCAGCTGTGATCATTGCTTCGCATGTGAAACGGAATCCTTGCCAAAGTTGATCAACATTTATGGGTAAATGTATTTGTCAAAGGAGTGACTGCTTTTTTAACAAACCTTAAAGCCTGCTGGGTTTTGCTGCAAGAGCGTATCTAGAGTTGCTCGGTTTCTTTCTTTTTCCTTCTCGGGGTCTTCGAAGCGGTATCTGGCTATTTTAAGGGGAGGGTTTGACTTGAACTTTTCTTTGAACCTGCATTACATTTGTGTTGTGTGTTAGTTGTAAGCATTGCTGGCGACATCAGAGTGTAACATACTTGAGATTCTTAGTGTCACTTACGCAGCGTGTGCGTGCTCAGCTTTTGGTATCATGGGATTTATGTAGTAATGAGTCGCGAATGAGGCTGATAACTACACATCTGTACCTGTGTATATTTCACGTAATTGTTATGGTTGAGAATACAGATTTGTTGCTTTAGGTTTTGGAGTGTACCTCTGAATTGTGAAACTCGGCAGGAGCTCACAACAATGATTATCGGCTATGCTAGTTTCTCTATCTCCTTTTTGTCGAACTGTTTCGCAAGGTTGTCCCACATTGTAAATTCTACCAGGTTTCCACTGTGTCAAAATAATTATGTATTTAAATAACGCTGAAGTTGTTTAACTGTGATCATCAGATTTAACATAATGATTTTTACAATGTTGTGTATAACATTTTGTAAATTAGTAGTGTTCCTTACTTGAGGATCTCTATGTCGACTTTTCTGCGATAACTCTGATTTCGGCTGACTTCTTTAAAAGGAGACAGGTCACTTATGGATCTTATGCGTCCTAAGTAATATGTGAATAAAAAATGTTGTCTGATAACATCAAATGTTTAATACTTTTTTATATCAAATTCCCGTGTTTATTGCCCTCTTTTATATTATGTTTATATGAATTTGGTACTTAATTCGTTTATATTGCAGATTTAGGTAATTAAGGCATTGGAACAGAAAAATGCGAGAAATGTCCAAAAATAGTACCGATACTACGTAATTTAGTAGAGGTACTTGATGTGTCGTCGTGTAGGTTGTTATTTATTATCAAGTTTTATTATTTATTTTATGCCGACTATACCTAAAAACAACACTCTAACAGGCAGTGTACCCGATCAGATGTAGCTTCGTGGTAAGTAGGGTGTCAATCACTAAGAGTGGAAGTTAACTCTTAATTCTACCGGTATTTTATTTACCTAGGTTTAGTACTAATCTAACCTAATTATTCTAATTAAATAAAATTAAATAAACCTAAACAAATGTCAAAAGTGAGGAGGATTTTCATCAGTCTAGAGAGACACTGGCGACAGTTAAGTTTCTAAACTATCTCCTATGAGGAGACACAGACAAATAACGCTACACTAGCAGAATAACAAAAGATAGGAGTGGTCAAATGATAAGGGAAACTGTATTAGCCCATACATCTAATAAATGCCTTGAATGCGTCCCTATTGTGCAATGAATGTATTAACTTCTCGTAGGTGGTATAATCATCTTCGATAGTTAGATGGATCTTCTACACCAAAAATCCAGGTTGGTCGCTATTAATCCTTCACAACTAACCTAAAACCACATAAAGGCTCACACTGTTGATTAATATGTCATCTAGGAAACTATATTGGTGGTTATATTGAATCCTAGCTCATGGAGGCTTTACCAACTTACTGCTTAACGGGAATTCATATACTAGTAGTCTATGCCCACTTAACTACCTATGAAAACAGGATGTTATGTGTAGTCCTAAGTCACCGGCTTAGTCTACCTATCCACTTGACCATAGATCGAAACAAGGCTTTCTATTGGTGATCCTATTATTCTAGCTATATGAATAAGCGTTATATGTTTCTAACCTGGACTCTTAGCCTACTCCCAAACAACACCGAAGTAGCAGCGCATTAAATATGTAGGACTAGACCCAGTTGAATGATAGGTAAAACACATAATTAAGCACATAAACGGGTATGAAGTGATAAACATAATCAACATACAACGAATAAGGAACAATCGATATAAAGACAAATCAAAACATTATATTATCACAAACATGGCTAATACCTAAAGGTATTAGCCGATAGTCATTGTAACAATACACGAAATCATAGATGAATGATTAAACATAATGCTAACCGAACGCGTATACTGAAGTGTAGAGATTACAAGAGTTTTCCCATTGATCGGACACTTTTCAGGACCTTCTTGGCTTCATAAATCTTCTAAAAATCAGACTTGGTGGTTAAAAGCATAACCTAAATCGTATTTAGGGTTTGGTATTTATAGAGTCTGAAAATTGGTCAATTACGCCGTATCGGGCGATGTGAGATATGGCGTATTGGGGGATTTCTTGGAGTAAGGACCACGATTGATATTTTTTAGAATCTTCTAGTGTTTGACCTTCGATATGGCATATTAAGTCTTCAGGATACGGCGTATTAGGTCTTCAATCCTTCATGGTTATCTGTGAAATGTAGGCACGAATACGCCGTATCTTCTTGATGGATATGACATATTGGGTAAAACCAGTTGGTTTTTCTTCGTTGACCAAAGTATTATATACAGCGTATCGTTGATATGGAGATGACGTATTCTTCAAAGTTAGGCAATGGTCTTTAATTCGTCAAAGTCTTGGATACGTCTTATAGGTCTAGAATAATACGGCGTATTTGCTGTCAGATCAGTAGACTTTCTCGAACTCTTCGTTTATGCTCCAAAATGCGTGCCTTTTAGCTAATCTTTACAAAGTACTCCATAATTACTGCAAATCTCAAATATAAACGATTAAGTACCAATTCTCGCAATAATTATACAAAATGGGTAATTTACATGGGATAAATGATGCTATAAAAGTGACGTTATTTGATGTCATCAATTATCCCCCCACTTGAATCCTACTTGTCCCCAAGTAGACTTTAGAAAACTTATGAAAATGTATCCTAACCGTAGTCAAGGATTTTTCCTTTAAGCAATTATTCGTTCAATTATTAGTACATAACCAAGCACCTCACGAAATAGGAATATGAAATCACTTAAATCACTCGACTAATCTATGTGGTAACATGTAACTAATTCGCTCAATTGCTCAGTCGTGATGGGTATTCTATCATAGGCTTGGCAAGGATACACATCTCCACCACTAGAGCTAAGGAGTAACAAGTTTACAAAGGTAAATTAGGTTTAGAAGGCTTAAAGGGTTTAGTCACTCTTTCTAATCTCTACCGATAACAATATTCCATAAAAGGTGACAAAGACCATACATACACACCCATAACGATGGGATAGACACATATGACTGCATTCAAATCTTAACTTGAATAAGCTAAAGAGTAGGACTAGTAGAATGATATAGAGTATGGATCTTCTAATCTTTACCAAAAAGTAATAAACCAACAAGGCGGACAAAACCACACATACATGGACGTAATGACAGAATAGACACATGTGATTGCTCGCATCCTCATTCTAATAAAACCTAAGGGTTAGTGATTAGGAAAGGGAAATAATTGTTGTTAAATAAAAATTTACAAAACAAATAGATTAAGTCCAAACAGATAAGGTACAAGTTGCTAGATACTTTCTCGACCGTTACCATGATAAAGACTCATAAATATTTACACAAACGTCTTGATAATTGATCAAAAACAAACAACCTAAGTTGGCGTTCCCGTATCGGTCAACTCCCAATCATCCCATACTTTACATACTTTTACAAAGACAAGTGGCGATATCTACCACTTTATACAAAACTTTACATCGTTGATTTATAACCATCTATCAACAAATAATCGATCCTTCAAATAATATCATCGGTTTAAGTTTTAACGAACCGACTATCTTCAAATTTTCCTCCTCTATTTTGTTGCAATTTTCTAATTTTTTCGATTTTTTTAAAACCAAACATTATACTACGAATCTCGGTGTAATTTCACCATCTTCACGATCATAATAACTCCGGATAATTTCTTCCATGATTCCTCATTCTTCGGACGTACCAATAATTGTGATGGTAGTAAAAATACATGAGTTTTGACTACTTTTTACATTCGCATTGCAATGTGCAAATTTCCCAACCATACCAGAGATAGAAAATGACACAGGACACAGGAAATACATACTTTACACTTTAAGCAACTAGCAACTAATAAATGGACTTAATCTAACAGGGTAGGTTAAGGTGTAAAGGTGTAATGAAACAAATAGTTGGTGTTATCCTAAAGGATTGGCTATCTTACTCGTAAAATGAGAGTAAACAAAGAGTTTATACAGGGGTTACTAACCAGTGTAGTTAGTTAATAAAATAACATATAAAGGCTTTTTGGGTGTAGTCCTAGAAATTTACCAATTTAAACAAGTTACTCCATCTAAATCCATAGTACTCATTATTGCGTACCAAGCCAAGTTCTAAAGTTTACAACATCACCGACACACTCATATTTTTTTGGGATTTGGGTAAATATTTGGAAACGGATAAGGCTGAATCCTCACAATATCTAATAAGGGTTATGTGTGCAGGTTATGTAATCAGTAATTTCACAAAAGTATGCTTGAATTTTTTTAAAATTTAAGCATAATTTAAGCATTTTAATGTGAAAAATAGGACAAGTAACGTTCTAATTCTCATCCCCTACTTAAATTATACAACGTCCTCGTTGTATAAAAATAACAGTTAAAAATTGGAAATAAAAGAATTTGAACGAGAAACTCCCCTGATATTTGCTCGGTATGATTCTCCATGTTGAGTTTATAAGCAAGAATGTGTGTTGTAGAGTGCGCCAGAATGCTTATACAACACACATTAGATTCTAGAAAATACTCCACCAACGTCGTCTTCAGAAGGTTCCTGTATACAATATAGGAAAACAAGTGCAATTCTATCTTTGGATAATCGTTTAGTTTGAAAACAAAATAAAAACCTAAAACTGTACAGGAAGTCGATACGCCGTATCCGTACCCCAGGATACGCCATATCGATACCTGTAGAAAACAATCCTAAGTACGGGTCAAAAGTCAAATACGTTGTATTCGTTTAACGAATACGCTGTATTCGTTTAACGAATACGCTGTATTCGTTTAACGAATACGCCGTATCGACTAGTCTGACAATAAAGTTTAAATTGCAGAAAAATAAAGACTGGATAACGTTCAGGTAGTCAATATGCCGTATCCATGGGGTTTGGATACTCCATATAGACAGTCTGGGAAGACAGACTCGATAAGAAATTTGAAAATACATTTTGGGTTGTCTCCTGGCAAAGCACTTTTGTTTACAGAAAAGTCTTTAAGTTAGACTTGTCCTAATTTAATCTCATCTTTATAAAACAACTTGGGGTCGAACGGGATGCCAAATGGCACATATAAATTCTTGATAAGATTTATTGGCGTCCCTTTTAAGTAAATTACAAGTCACGATATTAAAACCTAATTCCTTAAAAGTATTAGTTTTGAAAAATTTATTAGTTGTATCATGACTTGTTTCCAAAAGTTCATTTGACCATTGAGCATCGATTTTTATTACCGTAGGTAATGGTTCAATTGATAGATCCCTCGAAGATTGTTCAATATCGATTTTATCATTATCGTTGTTTTTATTAGATAAATCATCAGGATAAATTACGTTAAAAGGAAATAAATCATTAAAGTATATAACGTTTTGTTACTCACCATCATATTCGGACAACGATGTTTCATCAAATTCATCGATATGTTAAGGACTTATAGTAGGTTCATGTGAGAAATCTAATTTAGACGTTAGAGCACCATTGTAGGCAATGACTGGGAATTCTTTCTCAAAATTTTTGAAGTAGTCAAAATCATCAAAATAACTGACCGTAGGTTTGGATGATGGAAACGAAGGCATATTGACTTTATCATTATCATTTTTCGAATCCGTTTTCAAATCGTCTACAGAAAGTATTTTATAGGAAAATGAATTTTTGTCATAAATTACCGTGTAATCTTCATCTTCGGATTCGTCAAACGATATTCTAAAGTCAATTTGATTGTCGTTAAGAGGACTTACCGTGGGTTCACATGAGAGCGCTACTTCAGATGTTAACGTGTCATTAAAGACTATAGCTGGGAATTCAGTTTCAACAGAGTTGAGGTCGTGAACGTCTTCATCACACCAGATCTTACCATACGTAGCAGTTTCCTAGTTATACACCTTACCACTCCCACGAGCTTTTTCTTCCTCAAGCCTGATATACTCTTCCATAGTAATGTTGGGGTCGTCCATTTTAACCTGTAATAAATTCGCTAGGAAAGAAAATGGTCGAATAGCCTAATACGTCGTATTCAGCAAAACTGAATACGCCGTATTGATGATAGAGTCGAATACGATGTATTGGTTTGAAAAAAATATACACCGTATCCAAGAAGATGAATACGCCGTATTGAGTATTCACCTCAGAAAAAATTACAGCGGACTGTAAAAAACACACAAACACACAATATGCAAAATGTACAATGCAAAAATCAAACACACAAAAACAAACACACAAATATTCAAATTAATCTAAACTAAATCTAAACTAAAACACTAACAAAAACAAGAACTAAACAACTTCACTCCCCGACAGCGACGCCAAAAACTTGATGTGTCGTCGTGTAGGTTGTTATTTATTATTTATTTTATGCTGACTATACCTAAAAACAACACTCTAACGGGCAGTGTACCCGATCAGATGTAGCTTCGTGGTAAGTAGGGTGTCGATCACTGAGAGTGGAAGTTAATTCTTAATTCTACCGGTATTTTATTTACCTAGGTTTAGTACTAATCTAACCTAATTATTCTAATTAAATCTAATTAAACCTAAACTAATGCAAAGAGGGGGGTTTTCAGTCTGAGAGACTGGCATGAGTTTAGTTCTGACTATCCTAAGGTGATGACAAATAATGCACACAAGTGATTAAAAAAAGATAGGGAAGTGGTCAAATGCTAGGAAAACGTATTAGCTAGTTTAATCTAATAAAATGCCTTGATTGTCTATTGTGTAATGATTGTATTAATTCGTTGGTGGTATATCATTCCAAAGTTAAGTGGATCTTCTCCCTAGACTCGAGGTTTGTCGCTAGTTAATCCTGTCACAATTAACCTAAACCCGCATAAAGCTCACACCGTTGATTATAATCTATCTAGGAAACTATATAGGTGGTTATATTGAATCCTAACTCATGGAGGCTTTACCAACATACTGCTTAATGGGAATTCATATACTAGTAGTCCACGCCCACTTAACTACCTATGGAAACAGGACGTTATGTGTAGTCCCAAGTCACCGGCTTAGTCTACCTATCCACTTGACCATAGATCAAAACAAGGCTTTCTATTGGTGATCCTATTATTCTAGCTATATGAATAAGCGTTATATGTTTCTATCCCGGACTCTTAGCCTACGCCCAAACAACACCGAAGTTGTAGCGCAATAAATATGTAGGACTAGACCCAGTTAAAAGATAGGTAAAACACATAATTAAGCACATAAACGGGTATGAAGTAATAAACATAATCAACATAAAATGAATAAGGAACAATCGATATAAAGACAAATCAAGACATTATATTCTCATAAACAAAGCTGATACCTAACTGTATTAGCCGATAGTCATTGTAACAATACACAAAATCATAGATGAACGATTAAACATAATGCTAACCGAACGCGTATAGTGTAGTGTAGAGATTACAAGAGTCTTCCCATTGATCGGACACTTTGTAGGACCTTCTTGGCTTTATAAATCTTCTAAAACTCAGACTTGGTGGTTAAAAGCATACCCTAAATCATATTTAGGGTTTGGTATTTTTAGAGTCTAAAAATTGGTCAATACGCCGTATCGGGCGATGTGGTATACGGCGTATTGGGGGATTTCTTGGAGTAAGGACCACAGTTGATATCTTTTAAAATCTTCTTTTGTTTGACCTTCGATACGGCGTATTAAGTCTTCAAGATATGGCGTATTGGGTCTTCAATCCTTCGTGGTTATCTTTGAAGTGTAGGCACGGATAAGCCGTATCTTCTTGATGGATACGACGTATTAGGTCAAACCAGTTGGGTTTTCTTCGTTGACCAAAGTATTATATACAACGTATCGTTGATGTGGATACGGTATATTCTTCAAAGTCAGGCAATGGTCTTTTAATTCGTCAAAGTCTTGGATACGTCGTATAGGTCTAGAATAATACGGCGTATTTGCTGTCAGATCTGTAGACTTTCTCGAACTCTTCGTTTATGCTCCAAAATGCGTGCCTTTTAGCTAATCTTCACAAATTACTCCATAATTACTGCAAATCTCAAATATAAACGATTAAGTACCAATTCTCGCAATAATGATATAAAATGGGTAATTTACATGGGATAAATGATGTTATAAAAGTGACGTTATTTGATGTCATCGGTACTAAATCTCTACATGAAGCAACTCAAGAGCCAAATGAAGAATAGTACCACTACTATATTACTACCCCCGTCCCAAAATTATTGTCACAGGACAAGAAATACACAGTTCAAGAAAAGTGCATTTATTACTGCTATGAATTTTGCAAAAGTAAAAAAAGACAGTATTACACTTTGACAATTATTTAATGTTTCATATAGTTTTGTAAATAACAATTTTGATTAAGGGTAATATAGTAAACTTGAGCAATTCCAACAACTATATATATAGTAGTGGACAATAATTTTGGGACGAACCGAAAAGAAAAGATGGACAATAACTTTGGGACGGAGGGAGTATTTAGTAGGGGTACTATATTTTCAAAAGAAGATAAACGTTGAAAAAAAAGAACTACGGCGTAGTTGGTCGTATTAACTACGCCGTAGTTATTATATACCTAAGAGGGATTATGCTGACATCACAACTACGGTGTAGTTGGATCGAAATAACTACGCCTTAGTTATTTTATGCCAAAGATGGAAATGTTGCGTAGGAAGAACTACAGCGTAGTTCGAAACATAAAATACGTCGTAGTTATGACTCACTCCAGGGACTATATGTATGAGATTCATTATGGAAGTGAAAAATACAAAATAAGATCGAGGACTAAACTCGTACCAGCCCCAAACTTCATATATAGTATAAATACTATACGTATGGAAGAAGGAAAAATCATTCTTTCATCCCCTTTTGGGGTTCTGTTCAACGCAGCAAGAAAAAAAAGAGGGAGCAACTAGGCTGCTTGGTTCGATAAGGAGGAGAAGACAACAACATCATCATCATATTCGGTTTATCTATCAATTATTGTGTTCTTAATTACTTTCATTATTGATCATGATTTTTATTGTTCTGAACATGATTTTTGACTAAACATTCGGTGTATTGTCTTGATTATAAATTAATTATCATTGTGATTTAATTATCTCTTTGTTTTTGGATATCTATTTGGTTTTAATACTTTGATCATAAGTGTTAGAAAATATTTGTTAGTACCCTCTAATAGGTGTTTTGATGCCAAATATTACTCTCGCTTACCATGACAAGTGTGACAAAATCTCGGTTACCATGACCAATGGGACCAGGGTTTTGCGATTATAAGATAGGATATGATGACCATTCGATCCTAGCTTTTCCTTTCCAGATGAAGTATTTGAATCACTTTGTTAATTAAGATATAGCTAGTTTTGCACGTTCTCCTTCCCCTTGATTTTAATGCAACTGTTGCACTATAGTTTTCATTCTCTTAATCCAAACGCGATAAATTAAACTGCTTTCTAGTTTATAAGTAAATTGCCTCAAGTAAGAAGCCCTACACATAGCTCTTTGGGTCGACCTCGGACTTATTCAAAGTACAATGAACGCGACCGGGTACACTGCTCGCTAGTGTGTACATAGATCTTAGGTAGTTCGCAGTTTATAAATTTAAAACCTGATCTATTAAAAGAAAATACGCATCACGTTTTTGGCACCATTACTGGGAGCTATAACTAGGTTTTTGATTTAAGGTTTTAGGATTTCTAGTATTTCAGTTTAAGAAGGAGCCACATATTGAAAATATAACTTTAAATGAGTATTTGATGTACCAAGGAAGACATAGGGATTTGGAGAAAAGTTGCACCTCTAGGAATAGAATTGCTTGTTCTAAGGTTGCTCCTGTGAAGTATAGATATTTGGTATATCCTGATTTTGATGAGGAGGATGAGGAGTATTGTAGGTGATGTGCTGTTGTGTAGGGTCAATTTATTGATTACCAAGTTTTAAATTTATATTTAGCCAAATTATCCTAAAACAACACTTTAACGGACAGTGTACCCGATCAGGTGGAGTTTCGTGGTAAGTAGGGTGTCGAACACTAAGAGCAAGGTTGTTAACCTTATATTATATCAGTATTTTATTTACTCTAGTTAAGTTAATTCTAATTACTTGTTAAACCTATGCTATATACGTTTCTAATGATGATGGGGGGGTTTTTAGCCTGAGGTTTTATGTTGACAATAATCAATTCTAAACACAATAAACATGCAATAAAACAATCAGAAGATAAAAGAGCAGTACAAACCAAATGATAGAAAACCGTATTAGCCATAATAAATCCTATTAAACGCTGGTTTATTTATTTAGTGCAATGATTTCTTATCTCGAAGCGGCATATCATTCTTAAGACTCGGGCAGAACATCATCCTAAGACCTAAACATGTTGAATCCTGTCACATTTAACGTATCCGCATAAAGCATCCTTTTAGTTTAATTATAATCTATCTAGGGATTAAAGCAATGGTGATGTTATCAAACCCTAGCCCATCGACACATTACCCACTTACTGTTTGACGATATTTTATATACTCGTAGTTCAGTGTTTAAATCTTTATCAATGAATTAAGAACATACTTGTTGAAACATTACGGGTCACCTACCGGTCCAACTAAGCTCTTAATTTAAAGATAAAGACAAAACATTATTTGTGATCCTATTGGTCCAGTAATATAAAACACGATATGGAGAGCTATCCCATTATCTAGTTCACTTGTTAGGCGTAACTAGACCCAGTTGAATGATAGGTCGCATATACAAACACGTAGACAAGTATCACGTGATAAACATAATTAAACTTTCAACGATAAATTAAGAAATCGATTTTAAAACAAACCAAACATTAAATCTTCGTTAAGATGGCTAATATCCCAGGGTATTAGCCCATAACCATTGTAATTACACAAATGTGATCAAATAACCAAGGTAAATTAAATGTTTTACTGAACGATACCAAAAATTAAATGATTACAAGAGTATAAGAATTACACGGTGTCTTCTATGGAATCGTGATCGATGCTTGACCTTTGGTTGCTCTTCTTTTCTTCAGAAAATTGTCTTTTATGTGTATGGTATGAAGAATATGATTTTGCACCCCAAAAACTCATTTTTGAATCTTCTATTTATAGTGTCTAAAAAAGTCCGGCTAGGCCAATACGACGTATTGGGGTATTTTCATTGGAGTG
Organism: Tanacetum coccineum; assembly: GCA_026074375.1. Lineage (NCBI taxonomy): Eukaryota > Viridiplantae > Streptophyta > Magnoliopsida > Asterales > Asteraceae > Tanacetum > Tanacetum coccineum. The sequence continues at coordinate 166,739 of BQNB010000066.1, forward strand.
CGCGCAAGGTTGATAATCAATCAAATATTCATTCCCAAAATATAATTATATCCGTATCTTTGAATGTATATCTAGCTGGATACGGCATATGGTAGAAGAGTGATACGCCATATTGGGAATTGGTTGTACGTGTTTTCTTGTGAAGAGTTGGCGTTGATACGCCGTATCTCTTTTCTGGATACAACGTATTGGTCAGAAATAGGAAATATCTTGTTCAATAATATTATAATATGTATTAGGATGTTCATAATACTCTTAAGATCATATATGAACTCTTGTTAAAGCCTTGAATCCTCAAACCCATACATTTTTTATTAAAACCCTAAAAACGACCCGTTTTGATTTTCTAGCTAACGAATCCTTTTTCTAAACTTTTGTTACATTAGAACATCTTATTTTAGCTTATTCTAATAAGCTATAACCTGAAAATATCATTTGGAACCCTAAAATAAGCTTGCATGGCTTTTTGGACTTGATTTGTGAATTATTTCCATGCAAGGGGTATATATCGTAACTTTTTGAAATTTATAACTAAAGGGGCTGAAAATGTCATTATTATAAAGTTATAACTATAAGGACCTATCTGCCAAAGTTCTAAAGTTAAAGGTTTTAAATTATATATAACTTTAATATATAATGACTAAACTTGTAAAACATTATAAAACCAAGGTATATATTCCATTTTGCAAACTTGAAATAAAAAAATATAATATTTTTATATAAATTATAAAAATATATATTAATATTATAAAACTCGATTTTATTAAAACCCGACATATTCATCGGCAGCATTATAAACAAATACGTATATATTATAACGTAAATTTACATCGACTAAACGTTTTGTAAGAAACTTAAAAAAGATCGTATCACGTTTACTATAAGGGAGCTTCATGTGAGGAGTTTCATTTGGGTATACGTTTTGACGAGTTTGCTGGATTTACGATTTAAAGTGTCCTGGCTCCTCAAACGTTTACTACATGACCTCTGAATTATGATGGCCCGAACAGTGATGCAATATTTCCATAATTTAATAAATCAAAGTAATACGTTAAACTCTATAAAGTTTTGAAACATAAACCATCACACTAAGACTTGACATATTACCCCAGGTTGCGTGACGAAGCCGTTACTTTCACTTTATATACTTTTGCCATCAATCAGATTTCCCTGTACTGTTAAGGTGAGTTCATAGCCTCGCATTTTAAATCTTCTAATGTTTCATAAACCCGCGAGGGGGATACATGCTATAAACCATGAATACGAGTATTTTTCCAACTGTATGCTATCTTGATATATTATTGCCTAAGTCCTTACTTTTGCCATTAAGACCCCACTATCATGAACCGTTAATTACTTTTCGGAGTAAGCGTGAATGCTGTGAATAGATCTATTTGGGACTGAGCTTCCCCGTTGGTGTACCTATACTTTTTGGTAACCAAACGCACTTCATTTGAAACCTTATGCGGGTGTTTGGCAAAGGCACCCGTTGGGGCAATTTATTGTGATTATTGATTATCTCAAGGTCTCGGTGCATGAGCTTCGGGCAATAATACTATTTTCTATAATAATTGTACTTATTGCAATTATTACACTTATGGGTGTATAACACTGTAACCCACTATTGAACTTGTATTCAAACTGTTTACTATAAACCTATGAATATCACTCAACTTTTGTGTTGACCTTTTTAGCATGTTTATCTCAGGTAATTGAGCAACTTATGGCACGGAGTGGCACGAACTTGAAGATGGCTAAACTGTTATCATTCAAACTTTATGTTTTCATGTAGATTTTGGGACCTCTGTTTGTAAAAACTCTGATGAAATAATGAATGATAACTTATCTTTTAAAAACGTCTCTTTTAAGTCGCTTTCTATGATTATGACTGTTGTACTATTAAATAATACCCCAGATTAGCTTCCGCTGCTATATGTCAAAAATGGGGGTGTTATAATAGATGAATTAGTATGATCTCTATCATCGTCGCTTGATACGACTTCATCCATTATCGTTTCATTGTTTCCCACTTCTATCCAAGAATGTAATAATGCGCGTTTGGTCGTTTCATCAACTTTTTATGGTCTTTGAATTTTGAGTTCCTCCAGGTTATGAATTCGAGTGGATCACGACCTTCTTCATCATCGTCGCACATTTTATCATAATTGCTGGCACAGGATAGGGGATAGAATTTACTGAAAAATTTATTCACCAATTCTTCCCAAGTGTTGATTTTTCCATCTCCTTCGTTCATCCACCATTTTCTTGCATCCCTAGAAAGGGAGAGAGGGAAAGTCATCATGCTGAGTTTAAAAGGGTCCACACCGGCTATTTTGATCAGATAGAGTATTTCAAGAATTTTAGCGATGTGGCCGACCACATCTTCTTCAACCCTTTCGTTGTAAGTGTTACTACGTAGCTCCTTTAATAATTCCTCACCGAGTTCATATTTCACATTGCTTTTGATACTTGGCTCAGCAAGATTTTGTTCAGCTCGAGCTTCATTCAGAATAGGTTCTACCATTGTTCGTCAAATGGTTTCCTGAGAATAAGTAAAATAATTAGTAGGATGTGCCCTCTCAGGAGAGAACACAATAAACAGAAAATCCAATATAAAAAATAGCTACTGTTACTATATCAGATGATCAATACGCCGTATTCAATTAATTTGTATACGCCGTATAGGTCTGGTGAAGGTCAGTACGCCGTATTGATTATACTCAATAGGCCGTATTGTTTGGAAGAACAGATACGTTGTTTAGACTGTAGAGATCAATACGTTGTTCTGAGTGGAAAGGTTGATACGTTGTATCCAACTGGTGGATACGACGTATCAGTTGATCTATCAGAACATAATACTTAGAAAACAATTAAATAATGCGGGAATTTAAACACACAATTAAATCACACAAGTAAATATTTAGTGCAGTGATTTCTTCTCTCGAGGTGGCATATCATTCTTAAGACTTAGGCGTTACATCATCCTAAGACCTAGACACATTAATTATGTCACAATTAAAGCATCTGCATAAAGCATCATTATTTTCTGATTATAATCTATCTTAGGGATTAAAGCAATGGTGATCTTGTTAAACCCTAGCTCATAGAGACTTTACCCACTTACCGCTTAATGGCGATTTATACACTAGTAGTCCACTTGTCCAACTATCCAATGGAATCAGAACGTTATTTGTTGAATTATCTAGGTTCATCTTCTAGTCAACATGATCAATAAACCATTGGCAATATCCAATTAACTAGTTAAGCTCGAAGCGTATCCTAAACACAGATTTAGAAGGACAATATTTGTGATCCTATGATTCTAGATGTATAAATTACTATATGGAGAGCTATCCCAGACTCTAGATTTACTTGGTCCGTATCACTAGATCCAGTTGAATGATAGGTCGTATACAAAAGCGCGTAAACAAGTATAAATTGATAAACATAAACAAGAATTCAACGATAAATCAAGAAATCAAGATAAACAAATACCAAATATTCAGATCTTCATAATAATGGCTAATACCCGAAGGTATTAGCCTTCAAACGTCATAATAAATACAAGAGCAATTATTTAGCCAAGGTAAACTAACTGAGTTAACGAATGATACCAAAAACTAAACGATTACTAAAGTATACGGAATTACACGTTGTCTCCTATGGAATTGATAGCGTTGCTCGACCTCTTCTGCTCTTTTTCTCCTCTGAAAATCGACTTTTATGGTTTAGGTATCGAGAATATGATTTAGCACACTCAAAACTCGTTTTTGAGTTTTGTATTAATAGGGTCTGGAAGTCGGTTCGATACGGCGTATCCAAGGATTGGATACGGCGTATTGGGGATTTCTTGGAGTAGGGACCACTGATATCTTCTAGAATATTATATTCATTCCATATTTCCAATACGGCGTATTGGTCTTCTGGATACGGCGTATTGAGCTTTATTCCTTTGTAGTCTTTGGTGAATGCAGGCACGGATACGCCGTATCTTCCTTGATGGATACGGCGTATTGGTCTTCAAAATATCTTCATTTAAGCTCCAGAATGCGCGCTTTTTGCTAATATTCACCAAGTACTCCATAATTACTACAATTCTCAAATATAAACGATTAAGTAACAATTCTTTGCAATAACTATACAAAATGGGTTAATAACATGGGATAAATGATGCTATAAAATAGACGTTATTTGATGTCATCAACTAATTAGATTATTTTAAACTAATGGTTAGAAATACTAATAAAATTAAAGGTTAAACTTTTTCACTCCCCGACAACGACGCCAAAAACTTGATGTGCTGTCGTCTAGCAGTACTAACAATGTACTGGTAGTACTAACTATACTAACACTAACAGTACTAATGACTTAGTCTATTTTATTCAATCTTTAGCAGTCTTCACCAGCAGCACTAAGTAGAACTAGCAGCAGTAACTTGTATAAGTAGCAGCACTAAGTTGTAGAAACTTCTAAAACCCAACAATCCTCCACTAAACATGATGTTCACTTGTTAACCTTTATGTTTCTTTAGTTTGAGCTTCTTGAACACTAGGAGGATGTATCCAAACACACTGCTACTCTTTAATATGCTCTTTAATGAACTTGAACTCTTTTATTACTTTGTAAACTTGAAATTCTTTAGTTTCTACTCTTTGTCATCATCACAGCATCTTGGCAACTCATCAACATAACTGCACCAAGTAAATTAGCTTTGTAGTTTTTGGCAAACTACCAGCAATAAACGGATTTGATATTTCTTTACCAGTAGCCGTTTGCTCCGAAATAGCCAATGCTTCATTGTAATAACATGGTGCATTGATAACCATATAGTTTTGAGTAAACTATTAACCATTAACGGATTTGAGATGTCTTTACCAAGAGCCGTTTGCTTTGGACTAGCCAACTCTTTACTGTGAAGCATGGTGAGTTGAGAACCATATAGTTTTTGGCAAACTATCAGCCATTAACGGATTTGAGAAGTCTTTACCAGAAGCCGTTTTCTCTAGACTAGCCAGTTCTTGATGTCTGTTAGACATGGTGAATTGATGATCATTTCTTGTATGGTAATGAAACCAACACTTAAAGATGCTTCTTACTTCTATCATGGCTTTAAGCTTCATACTTTCAATCTTAGTACTGTTAGTACTAAGTTTTGGCCTGGCAGTACTAAGTTTTGGCCTACCAATATTAACCAAAACAGACAGCACTAACTAACTTAGTACCATATGTAGCTCTCAATCCTCATCATAAAGATCATAATGAACCTTAACATCATTTTCCAAACTGTACAACAAATCAATCTGCCATTTTGCCTCCCCTAAACTATTGCAGCTATAGGTTGATCATTCCAATGTTAACAATTAAGAAATTGAATCTGCTAACATTGTTCTAGCACCTCAAGTAGGTCATGGTTCTTCCTCTCAGCATCTCCATTTTTGTTGTGGGTTCTGGCATTACTACTCAGTATCCCTCTTGATCCCCTTTTTGACCTACAGAAATTCAATAATGTCCTATTCTTGAATTATGTACCATTATCACATCTAATAGTTTTAACCTTTTTATTTAATTGGTTCTCAATTTGTCTTATAAAGTCTTTAAGAATGCCACTAGTTTCATACTTAGTTCTTAAAAAGAACACCCAACTAAACCTGCTAAAATCATCATGAAAACAAGGCAATAAGTCTTATGTTTATGCTCCTATAGATGGTGGGGACCAAATAAGTCCATATGTAAAAGCTTGTTAAGGGCTGACTAATAGAGCTCCTACTTTAGGCCTTACAGGAGCCTGTGTTACTTTCCTAACATATAAGTCAACACAATGTGAGGTCATTTTGAAAAATCTTTGAAGGTAAACCTCTTATAAGGTTTCCCTTTACAAGTTTGTTTAAATTTTTAAAATTTACATGACCCAGCCTTCTATGTCATTTCTTAGATTCATCAACTGTGGCCTTTGCAATCAAACAAGCTAAACCTCCAGTAAGAACAATGTTCTCTAGGTTGAAACTATACATATTGTTTTGTTTGGGGACTCTAAGTAATACTTTATTTTCATCAGGCAACTTAAAGTCAGGAGACAACACAAGACATTTAGAGTCAGTGAAGAGAACCTTGTTCTTCTTGTCACACATTTGTGACACAAAAAAGAGATTAAATTGATTTAGTTCTTTCACAAAGTACACATCCTCAAAATCTAACTTTCTAGTTATTATTTTACCTTTACCAGATTATTTAACTTTACTACCTCCAAAACAACAGGGAGCCACCATTATAGGTCGTGAGATTCAAAACAAGGTAGCTTTATTCCTAGTCCAGGTGCCAGAACATCCACTATCAATAATTCCTTTGTTCTTTAAAGCTTTTTGTGGATCAACCTGCACATCAAATAAGAGAAATTAGTTTCTCTTAGGGACCCAAGCCATTGTTGACTTGGGTCTGCCTAGTGAATCTTTAAAATCAACACACTTTCTAAAGTTTGATCCACTATTGTATTTGGAGACTTTGTTCCAGTAATATCTTTTGGATCTCCAATTACAACCTGTTAAGGCCTTAACAACAGTTTCCCTATTGCCCCCAACAGCACTAACTGTTTTATCCCTATCATTATTTACTTTATTATTTGCAAAATTTACTTTTGGTGCTGTTGTTCTATTAGATAGCGTTCCCTAATAGGTGAATGAGACAAAAAAGTTACTTCAGGGTCTGATTTTATTTACATTAGGTCTAGCAGTATTAATTTTCCTAGCAGTACTAGTTGCTGCTGCTTGACTAGAAAGATTTTATCTAGCAGTATTAATTGGAAATATGCCATTTTAGTTAGTACTGCTTTTGGAACAAACTTGTTTTGATGGTTCAATCTTTGCACATTATTCCACACTGGTCTATTCACCCCTTGACCAGTAGCCTTACCCTTCTGTTTGTTCAATTCAAACTGTTTAGCCATTCTTTTCTCATGGAAGTTACAATCTTTAATAAGATGGCTAAAGCTACCACATACAAAGCATGCCTTTTTAGTGAAACGATATCCCAAACCCAACTTTTTAGACATTAAACCATTCTAGTCTCTCTTGTCAACTTTTGGACTTGGACTACATGTGTTTTGTTCTTTAAAAGTTTCCCTAGGAGTTTTTACATGTTTAATAGTATTAACAAAAGCAAAACTAGGTTTTTCTTGTTCTTTTGAAGTTTTACTCACAATTCATCATCACTATCCTACTTCATACCCTCAATGATAGGAGCATCAACCAACTTTAGTTTGACTAATTAACTTTGGGTATCAACATACAACAGTTTTCAAAGGCACAGATTCAAGTGTTTCTACACTAGAATTGGTTTCACATGAGTCAAAATCACTGGTATTAGCAGCAGATTCACTAGTTTTAGACTATTTTGGACCATATGTAAATTTTGACTCATCTATTCTAAAATCAGATTTTGGAGGCATGTAGTTTCCTGTCATTGGAGGAGGAACTGCATGCATTCCTTCAACTTTTGCAAATCTATCATACACAAGACTATCTTCTACATCACTGAACCTACGTCAATACACTTTGAAAAACTTCATTTTCACATAACTTAAACACCCTCAGATTTGATCTATCCCAAGCCTATTTGTCTTAGACTCATCTGACTTTTTAGTAGTTTACTAAGACCTTTGGAAGAACTTTGAAAATTCTCAAGTTTGGTTTTTAATTCTTCTTTTTCTTTTACAGCTTCTGCTAATAGTTTTTTATAATATGTGAGCACATCAGTTTTATCATCTAAATCAATTTTGATAAACCTAATTTTTTCTTCAGAAGCTAATTGTGTTTTCTGATGACAAATTAATTGAGCTTCTACCTTTGCTAACGCTAGTGTATAGGCTTTTATTTCTTTACTAGCATCACCAAGTTGTTCTCTCTGTTCATCATATAACTTTTTAAGTTTAGCATATGATTCCACGACATTCTTTGAATCAAGAATGTTACCATTAGTGTCTGAGCCTGAAGTGAGTATGTAAGCCATCAAAGCAAAGTTCTCTTGCTCATCCTCTGCATGACTAGTCCAATCAACACCATCTCCATCAAGAGTTACCAAAGCTTTAGGTTCCTCCTGTTTTCCAAGTCTCCTCCAATTATCTTTTGTTTATACCCAGTGTTCCCTGCATCTCTCCTCTTGATATCTTGATTCCATTTTGATCTGCACTTTATAGCAAATTCCCTTGTCTTGTGATAATTGAAGCATTCGAATTTGGTCCTGTCAAAGCCAACTGGTTCCTTGGCATCAAACTACAGCTTTCTTCATGTCTTCTTGTAAAACTTCTTTAATCTCATTCAAATCATGGCCACTTGCCATTTTAAGTCCATCTCTTCTAAATCAAACTCATCAAGCTACTCCAGATCCTCATGATCCAATTTTGGACCACTAGATTGATTAGCAAAGAAGGAGTACATTAGTTCATCAGTGTATGATGGAGAGTTTTCCCTTTGTGAGTTATATCCAGATGAAGTAGAAACACCATAAGCAGTACTAACATCATTAGTACTGCTAGTGCTTTCAGAAGAAACAAATGCCACATTCTGTGCGTTGGAAGATGATGCATTAGAGCCTTTAACATCAAACTCAAATACTCTAAGATTATTATAGAGATCATCAAAACTAAGAGTATCTACTCCTGGCTTGGTCCTCATTATCAAGGATACTTGGGACCAAGAAGCAGGTAAAGACCTAAGAAACTTCTGATTTGCATCTTCAGTAGAGACACCTGCACCATGAATCTCAAGTTGACTCAGAAGACTTTGAAACCTGTCATAACCTTTATGCAATCCTTCTGAGTTGGATACCGAAAAGCATTCAAATTGTTGCTTGAGAATGTATTTCTGCATCTTCTTAGATTCATCATTGCCACCAAATCTGGATTTGATAGCTTCCCACATATCTTTAGCATCAATCATTGTGTCAAACTTTGCTAAATGGTCTTCTGGTATAGCCATAAGCAAGGTGGTCCTTGCTTTCCTTTCTCTCTCTCTAGCTAAAATTTCTTTAGCAGTTTTGGGAGGTAAAACCTTTATTTGTCCATTTGTGTTAGTAAAGACATTTACATAACCATTTTCTTTTTGTATGACTTCCCATATAGGATAGTCTGTATGGCTCAAGTAATGTTCCATTTTCATGGCCCATATGTCATACTCACCTTTCTTTAGAATAGGGAGTTTAAGGTTACGAGATATGAGGGCTTTGGTTGTGTAGGTGTAACTGTATGGTGTGTGGATTATCATCATTAATTCATCTTCTCCTACCAGTGAATAGATCTGTAAAAGGTAAAGGTTTATAACAGATCTGTTTTGATTCTTCTTACTCAGAGTTTCTCAACAAGCTCTGATACCACTTGTTGATCCCAGTCTGAATAGATCTTTCTAGCCTGTTAAGGGTGGTAGCTAATCTGGATAGATCCAAACTAACTACAAGAGAAACAATGACTATGAACAATATAAGTTATGCGGAAAATAACTTATAGTGCTAAGAAGAACAATGAATAAAACAGAACTTTGATTACTATTAATCTGCTAGATTACAAATTACTAACTATGAATATTTGTGAAACTTGTATATCTAACTAATACCGTAGGGTTCCTTTTATACACTAAGGAAAAACCCTAATGGGCTTACAAAATGTGTAAAGAGATAATGCATATCTATTCCTAATTTATCTCATGCATATCTCTTAACAGTACTAACTATTATATGCTAGCAGTACTAACTTACTACTAACAGCACTAACTATACTGTCTCTCGAGAAACACTTTTGTTTCAGCCGGTCTTTAAGTTAGACCTTTTCCTTTTACTCCTCTTCATTCATTTGGTGCGCGTTATGGTCCATCCACTATCTTTTTTATTAAAGAGTTCGTGTTCAAACATTATTTGTGATCCTATTGGTCCAGTAATATAAAACACAATATGGAAAGCTATCCCAGTATCTAGCTCACTTGTTAGGCGTAACTAGACCCAGTTGAATGATAGGTCACATATTCAATCACGTAAACAAGTATCATGTGATAAACATAATTAAACTTTCAACAATAAATTAAGAAATCGATTTTAAAACAAACCAAACATTAAATCTTCATTAAGATGGCTAATACCCTAGGGTATTAGCCCATAACAATTGTAATTATACAAGCGTGATCAAATAACAAAGATAAACTAAACGTTTTACCGAAAGATACCAAAAATTAAATGATTACAAGAGTATAGGAATAACACGGTGTCTTCTATGGAATCGTGATCGATGCTTGACCTTTGGTTGCTCTTCTTTTCTTTAAAAATCATCTTTTATGTGTATGGTATGGAGAATATGATTTTGCACACTGAAACCCCGTTTTTGAGTCTTCTATTTATAGTGTCTGAAAAAGTCTGGACACGCCGTATTGGGCTAGGCCAATACGGCATATTGGGGTGTTTCCCTTAGAGTGCGCGCAAAGTTTATAATCAATCTAATATATCTTCCCAAAATAATTTATTCACCAAATCTCCGAATAGTTATCCAGCCGAATACGGCGTATAGGTAGTCGTGGATACGCCGTATTAGGAATTGATAATACGCATTTTCTTGTGAAGAGTTGGCACTGATACGCCATATCTCTTTTTGTGGTTACGGCGTATTGGTCAGAAATAAGCTATCTTCAAATATCTTCGTTTTAGCTCTAAAATATGCGCCTTTTAGCATGTCTTCACAAATCACTCCTTAATTACTGCAAATAACACTTTTGAGCAATTAAGTACAAATTCTTGCAATAATTATATAAAAGTATGTAACTTATTCAGGATAAATGATGCTATAAATGTAACGTTATTTGATGTCATCACTATTCCATCATTATGGATGTGTATACATGGTTTCGTCGCCCTTGTTGGTTTACGATTATTGGTGAAGATTACTAGTCCTATTCTTTAGCTTATTCGAGTTAAGGAGTGAGCAATCACATATGTCTATTCCATTGTTATGGATGTGTATGTGTGGTTTCATCACCTTTTCTGGAATATTGGTATCGATAGAGACTAGAAAGAATGATCAACCCTTTAAACTTTAACCCAATTTACCTTTTAGACTTGTTACTCCTTAGATTTAGTGGTGGAGATGTGTATCCTAGCCAAGCTTATGATAGAATACTCGTTACGACCGAACAATTGAGCGAATTACTTAAATGCCACCACATAGATTAGTTGAGTGATTTGAGTGTTTTCATTTTCCTATTTTGTGAGGTGTTTGGTTGTGTACTAGTAATTAAACAAAGAATTGCTTAAAGGAAAAATCCTTAACTTCGGTTGGGATACATTTTCATAAGTTTTCTAAAGTCTACTTGAGGACAAGTAGGATTTAAGTGGGAGGATATTTAATAACATCAAACAATGACTATTTTATAGCATCATTTATCCTATGTAAATTGCATTTTTGCTATAATTATGCAACAAACGAATTCGGTACATTAAATTGCGTTTAAATTTGTTATTTGTAGTAATTATGAAGGGCATAATAATGCGTGCAATGTTTTAAACTATAAATGGCTAGAAGCAATTTTCGCGAGCCCTTAATCAAAGAGAAATCTAAGACTACTGTTTTGGGACAACCTCAATATTGTCCAATATCGGTAAATCACAGACAAGAGGTGACAAAGATACGAGCAGGTATTTTGTTGCCTCCGTGCGATGTTACTTTCTCTAGTAAAACTATACCACTTATTTTGATTTGTGTTGATGCACCACAAATTTACGATCTTGAAAGAATTTTTCTATAGTCTAGTAAGAATAAGACCTCTTTCACCTTACATATACACTCTTATCCACAAGAGTTCTGATGGTTATTGGAATAGAGTCTGGTGTAGGATAAGCACTGTATATGATACCTTCTTGGTCTCCCCTACTACTCTTCTTAAGATAATGTAAATCACTAAGCGTGTTTCGAGCTCATTCAATTTTCACATTAATGCGACGTATCGCACATATTCCTGAAGACCCTATAAATACATACCCTTACACTAATGAATCATTGAGATTTAGTTTTAATTATACCTCTGTAACGATCCCATGACAATATTTAAAGCAAGTTGGAAATAAAATCCAAACAATGTAATACCACACTCCAAAAAAACTTATGTAGAAATCAATTCGTTCCTTTACCGCACAACATATTAAGTCGATTTTTGTTTTGAGAATTTATGATAGTAAATTTTCTAGAAGAAGCCTATTTTTCTCTTTCACATCTATTCGAGAGGTCTAACGAGTCGCGCCTTTTATCATATTTATTCGGATAATTAACCGTCTGATTCACTATCATCTTGTATTAATCTATATATTAATATAGTTCAATTTTTTCGGTTTTAATTTTATTATCAATTTCGTTTATACTTCGCGTAATATAGGTTACATTTGGTCCGCAATGTTTGAATGAGTTCTTGGTATAAGCTCTGGCGGTGTTGAGTTAGTACCGATTTTGGGGTTGTAAATCACGTTACAATAGTTATAAGCGCTTGTTTTGTTGAAACCTAGGGGTCGTTGGATTGACCCGGGTTTGTAGCCGACATTCCCGACGGTTTTGGTTTTGAGGTTTCACACGATTTCTGATTTGTTTGGCTTGCTTTTGTTGTGTGTATGTGGAGGAGAGAATTTCCGTTGATGTGGTCTGATTTGGTTCGCAATCGGGGTGGCGGACGGTAATCCGTGAGATTTCCTTGTGTTAGAAGATTTGCTTTCTTATTATTGATGTGCGTCTGCTTTGCCGCAGATCGGTTATTCGTTGGATGTGATCTCGCGGTAAGTGTTGCTATCGGTTATCCGTTGAGTCTAATCTTACGATACTAGGATTTTGTCTTTGCACCATAGCAAGGTTACTACATGATCTGGTTGCTCTACCGCTTAACTGTTTAACGGTCACAACGCATGCTGGTGCATAGGAGCCGTGGGGGTTGCAACGTTGTTTGCTTGAGTGACAGTGTGAAGGTGTGGAAGTGGGGGCGATTTTGTTTAATGACATTAAGGGGTTGGAATGAGGATAGCTGGGAGAATTACTGCTAGATTCTGATGTCTGGCTTGTTTGATCTAGAAGTAGTAGCGCTCTGCTCACTCCGATATCTTTGCAAGTGTTCAGGCAACATCTGTCGTTGAGATTATCTCCGGAAGAGTGGTCATTGGAGCGCTCGTACTCACTTTGTGCACTACACTAATGAGTCCTTTGTAATTCGTTAGTTAGATATCATGAATCTTTGGACTTGGCACTGTTCGTGGATGCTTGAGCAATCAGTCGGCTTTTGGTCCAAATAAGTTACCAAGTTGAATAGGCGAGAGTGTTCAAAGTAGATACTTAATCATTAACATTTAACGGCATTGTAAAATGTATCAAGTTGTGTGAAGTTCGAGAAATCCTATGGTGTTGGACATGTGCTTCGGGAGTGACGAACTTTGGACTTGCTTTCGATGATGCTTGAGCAATCAGCGGGCCTTTTGTCCAAAAAGTTACCACCTGCGGCGGAGTTCAAAGAGTCTTGATCATTAACATTTAAGGCATTGTAAAATGTATCAAGTTGGTGAAGTTCCGAGAATCCATGGTGTGGACATGCTCGGAGAAGATCTTTGAATCGATCCCAAGCCTCACTAAACGATTCATCAAATCTTTGCTTGAAATTTGTAATTTCGTTCCGAAGATTTGTCGTTTTAGAAGGTGGGAAAAACTGATTTATGAATTTAGCAACGAGATCATCCCATGTCTGAATTGATCGAGGGGGTTCTTTCTCAAGCCATATCCGGGCTGCCCCCTCGAGAGAGAAAGGAAAAAGCATCAACTTAATTGATGTGGTCGGGACATTAGGATATCTCAAAGTAGAGGTGATTTTATTGAAGTAACGGATGTGGGCATGTGGGTCCTCTTTGTCATGTCCGAAGAACTGCTTGTTCTGGACAAGAGTTAGCAACCCATGCTTGATCTCAAAATTTGCTGCTTCAATTTCAGGAACAACAATTGCGTCCTCGTATCCCTCGGTGGGAGCCTGGAGCAATTCTGCCATAGTTCGATTATCAGCCATCGTATCTTTGGGAGGTTCAACAAGATTCGGAGGAACTTGTTGTTGTTGTTGTTGTCGTAGACGACGAGCTTTAGAACGAGTGCGCATGCACTAAAATAGAGAACAAGAAGAGTATTTTTGGTTTTTTAGTTTATTCACAATCTATTTTAAACGGACAGGAACCTAAAACTAGACAACTTGAACCCAAATAATCTACTTACTTCACGGTAGCTCTTAAAACGATAAACGCACAGGTGAGCGGAGGAGTAGGAATAGCGCGAAGCTTATTTCTCCTTTCGGGTCGTAGTTCCTAGGAACAACCCTCCTTATACCCACTTTATAGCTTGTTTAACTTTTCAAGGTGAGCCGTATATCGTAAGAGACACAAATGGTAAGTTTTAAATCTTTTGTTCGAGTTGGGAACCAATAAGTTCACCGGAAGTTATTATGATAATACCTCAATTGAGAATATTATATTTTGGTATTTTTACCAATTTGTGAATTTTATTTCTTTTTATGGACAATGTTTTTATATTTTTGGTTTTTCTTTTGTTTTTATATGATAATTATACTAATAAAAGAAAAAAAATATTTTTGTACTTTTTATATTTTTATAGAAGAAAATATTCACAGATTTAACACAAATTGTCAAAAGTAACGATTATCGTTTCACAGCCTCCCCGGCAACGGCGCCAAAATTTGACCCGCGCGAACTCACCCCTTAAATATGTAAACAAATACAAACATGTATAAATACACAACAAGGGACGAAATCACGCGAGAGCAATGAAACCGGAAGCAGTATAGAGTGTTCCCGGGTCGTTATGTCCCAACGAGGCTATAAATGGAAAATCGCAAGACGATTGATAATTGATGTTTGAATATGACACGGATGTGATTGGGAACTAAATTTAATAAGCAAATGCACATAAACGAAAGGCAAAGAAAATAAACTGGAACAAGAATAAAAACTAGAAATGGTAAAAACACTTAAAACTTTTACACAAGGGGGACCGGAATAGGGCTCAAATAAGATCAAGGCTAAATTAAATAAGCTAAACTACTCTAAATAAAGCAAATACAAAAAGCAATTTAGCTAAATTAAAACAAGATAAACACAACTAAGTAATAACCACAGTACTAACAGTATTAACTTACAGTACTAACTTGGAGTTCTGTACTGCCAGTTTAGTTATGATAGTACTGTTATGTTTTAAGGTTAGTACTGCTAGTATTAACTAACAGTATTAACTTGAGTACTAACTTGGAGTTAGTACTGCTAGGCTAACAAAACTCAAAGAAACAATAAATAAGCAAACAAGCTAAAACAGAAGTTCCACTAACCTTAATAAGCACTTAGTAACATAAGAATAAGCAACTAGAATAAACTAGAATGGCAAATAAGCTAAAAAACTACAAACTGATTTACTATTGGAAATACTTTGGAAAGGAAAATAAGCTTAAATAAGCTTACTCCTAAAAACAGTAAAAGAAAATGGTTTAATCTACTCTAAAAAGCTAAGGAAATTTTAAACAAGCTGAAATAATAAGCTGGTAAGCTAAAATGAACTACCAGTACTAACAGTTTTAACTAACAGTACTAACTTGGAGTTAGTACTGGTAGCTTTAGTTAGTACTGCTAGTGAAAAATAGCAAAAATGAACTAGCAGTACTAACTAAAGGGTTAGTACTGTTAGTTCAAAATTCCCCTTAAAGTTTTCACAAATCATTTTTCTTTTATTATTAAGCTGATTTGGTCCTTAATTATTAAAAACAGATTGTTAAATAACAAAATAGAATACTTATAAACAGGTTTTAATCAAGAATAAGCACTAATAAGCAGTTCTACAGTAAATAAGAAAGCAAGAAAAAGAGAAACTTACAACACCCTTGCTCAAAACAGGGTCAAACAATGAATCTACAAGCTCTAGCTTGCATAAAACAAGCTAGTGAGAGTCCATAAGCCCATCCAGAACTGGCTTATCATCCATAACATAAGCTGTGGTGATAGCTTTTTGAACACAGAACAATATGATTAAGAAACTTAACACTGGTAATGTAAATTGACTTAAAAACTCAAATTTGCATTAAAACTTGAAAATGTTACAAAGCTGAAAGTAAAAGCTGTAAATGACTTTAAAAACTGAAAATTAAACTTAAGATATTCTAAAATTAACTAGTTACTAAGATTAACTAAGATCGCCTCAAAGGCTTACAAAAGCTCTATTTATAGCCGAAGTCTTCATCTCTTGGACTTGCAGCTTGTGTTTCTTTTGTGAGAGCTTCAACCAAGTGTGCTTGTTGTGTGAGGGGATTCTACAACAAATCCCAGCCTTTTATTTCATTTGTGCTTCTTTGGAGGCAATCTCAGCCATCGAAGATACTTGGGAAAGGTGAGGGATTGCCAACATGGCTTTTATACAGCTGGGGGGGTAGTAGGGTGGATGAAATGATTTTGGCTAGGGTGTCGAGTGGTTTTGCAGGGGAGAAGTATGGGGCGACATACAAGTTGTAACTGGGTTTTTGTTAGGCGGGAAAGATGGCTTTAGGGTAAGTAGGCAGAATGGTCCCCTCAAGTTGTATAACTTGAATGTAATCTCTACCCGGTGTGCAATTTTGGTCCTTGTCTTTTTATCTTTTGTAATACAACTTGAGGTTTGGCAGTTTTAGCCCCTCAAGTTGTAGTTTCTTCATTTGGCTTGACTTTTGACTTTGCCCTTTCCACCCTGTGCTTGGATTTGTTTGTTTTTGGCTTTCTTTTTGTTCCTTTTCTTGAATATCCGTTTCCTGCACAATACAAATGCAAAACATACAAATACAATGTATTTTTGGTACGTTTTTAGTCATTTAAGTCCGTTTCAAATGGAAAATGGTATGTGTAATTAAGCACATACCATTATTATTAGCACTGAACGGGCAACATATACAAAATGACAATCATCATTATGATTCAATCCTCTACTGCCTTGTGAGTTTTGAAAAAACAAGTATTCTTAAAGTTCACTCAGATGACAACTTAGTTGGTACCTTTTACAAAGTCAATGTCTTGTACCAAACATGTTTATCATGCTAGGAACACTAAACTTCGTCCTGCTAGTAGTCACATGTATATCTGTTTTTAGTATTTGAATAATGAAACGTTAAGCAGTTGTATTAAACAATGAATTGATATACCGGGTATGATCGTCTTCATTTATACAATTGTGTTCTATGTCAGCATTTTTATCTCTATGAATAATTTATTTATTCTAAATCGTTCATTGTCAGTTAATGATACGAGAGTATCATTGAAATAAGGCAAATGTGAGCGTTTTGGTCATATTCATATGGTATGAATATTAATGGATGATACCACCAAACTCATATGTTTTTCATTGGATGAACATTAGACTGACCCAACCTACGAGTATTCACTACATGGATCGACGTCAATAGTGAATCTCGCAAGTGGTTATGTCTCTCATCCTTAGACTTGAGATGCAAGTAGGTTTTGTGTGTGTGGAATGTCAATCTTTGATATGGTTCAACGCTGACCTGATGAAGGCCACTATTGTAACACCCCCAAAATGGGTCGCAACGGAATATGATGTTCCGGGGGTATTACTTCATAGATCAATAGCACAAGTTATGAGAATGACCTCTATAAGGGTCGTTCAAAAACAGATACATTGGATTTCATAAATGGTTAGTTAAAATAGCCATCGGATTAACTTGTTTAACTTGAAAAAGCTAAAGATTTCACAACATAACAGTATCTAAAATGTAATGCACGTAAATCTTTTATACGTGATATGACTTCCAAAAGACGACCATTCCAAGTACCCATGACTTGCAACCTTATTGATCCTGAGGAAAACATGTTTAAATTGTCAACTATAATGTTGGTGAATTATAGGTTTATAAATTAAATGAAGCGGATAACAAGATTTCCCTGTAATAAAGCAACGAATACAATATCACAAAAATGTATTACGTTATGCACTAAGCTCATGACACTGAAGCTAAACAATGTATGTATATCATATACATATAATTGATGGTGCCCAATGTAGATGTTCAACCCGTAACATCTATGAGTCCGAAATGGTATACGTTCGTCGTTTCTGGTCAACCGGTAAACTAGCAAGTGCTACTTGCCTGAACGGGGATGTTAATTCCCACAAATAGATAAATTAATAATCATTCGCACTTAAATTAGTAATTACCGTTCATGATGATGGGCATAGTGGGTTATAGCTCTTAGGCAAACTTCGTAATATTTGACATTATAATTTACTTGCATCCATTTTTTAAAGTAAACATGATCTCAACCCTGAGATTTTGATAAATGACTTGAAAAGTGTAAAAGGGTACTATAAAATCACATAAGCAATGATAACGGAATTGCATGGTTAGTGCACGAAAACGATGCAAAAACCTTTATCCGCAACCTAAGTAAAAATAATACATATTTACTAAGAAAAAAATAATAGACTATATACTTGCAATCTCGTCCCTAGTGTGTGCTTGAGTTCCGTTTAAAATGATGACGTTTGAAAATGAATTATCATGTTAAAGTGGTCAACTTTATTGGTTCAACGCGTTCAAAATATAAGCACGCAATTTACGACATCGGACTTTTTGGAAACTAAGTAAATATTCCTCTAAACATTAGTTCCGTTCGACCCTTGGTTTGGTCTCTAACTGCGTCAATTAATTACACGAAATAGTGGCGTTTAACTAATTGAATAAGTGTAATTAGACTTAAGTTTTACTATTTGACGACTTGGAGTTTTACAATATAATTATGGATTCGTTAGTTAATAAAATTACATTTGACATCTCAGTCAGGTCATCTATAACTTTCGTCTTTTAAATTTTGTCTAACGAGGTCGTTAAATGTGTTAAAAACGTGCTAAGGAGGTGTGTGTCGCGACTGGGTTCCAAAACAAAAAATAGAAATTTTTGGCCAAGTGTTTTTCAAGTGACTTTTGGCTGACTTTGTTCGCGGATTAAAAATTGTTACTAAGTCTATGACAATCTAACAATCTTTTGAATACTTAAGGCCATACGAGGACAATAATTCATCTTTTATATATAAGTTTTGTGGTTAGGGGTCGTTATCGAGGTCAAAAGCGAGACAAAAGTAATGGGGTTGCCCGCGACCCTATATGATTAACAGTTTTAATTTGTTGAAACATGGCAACCTACTAAATTTTTGATCAGTTTACGTACTCATTATCTAAACCATTTTGATGATTCAAAACATTTTCTAAAATAAAGCCCACCAGTCAACTACAAAAATATCCCTATTGTGCTGACCTTATCTCCAAGTTTAATTGGGTCGAAACAAAGCCTAAAAAATTCGACCCAATAGGGCCAGTCTTAACACAGTGTAAAATGACAGATTTTCGCCTAACTTTGGGACCTTCTAACTTCGTCAATACTTGACAAAAACTAGTGATTCCAGTTACCATAAGGGCATAACAATTCCTTACACGTCCTTTATAAGTAATAATTAAGGTTCGCTTTTATGATCATTCCTAGTATTCGAATGATGTACTCAAAACTACAAGTGTGGGCTGCGTCCTTTTTAACAGTTTTGCATATGTGTTTTCTTGTTACTTAACCAACGAGCCCAAGCTACAATGGCTGACATTCTACGCCTATTACTCTCGCATAATCACGGCCCATGTTTCATTAATCACTTACAAGTTTTATGGGGTTTTATTATATATTCGACATATATCAGAAAGTGACAAACGGATTTTGTTTTTAACAAATTTTTAAGCACACTACTAATGGCATATAGATTGCATATTAAAGATAAGTAATAAGGAGTGATAGCTCACAAAAACGCAGAGATGAACGCGAAAGAACTTGGCTCAAAGAAAGTGATGAATGCTCGACCTCTTTACCCCTCACATATACAAAAAAGAAAACCCACACCCAAACAAATGGTTATCCGTAACAGCTTGTACTCCTTGTGATCACGAACCCACTTGTTCGTTTGTTTACTGCCTTGGTGTGGACGATTAATAGGGAACGAAAACCAAAGAAACCAGTTAGGGTTTTCCTTGGAGTTTTAGGGTTTATGGAGAAAGTGAAGGTGTAAGGGTTGAGTGTGTTGTATATGAATCGAAGGATAGAAGGTCAAAGAAAACCAAGGTAAGGATAGTATGATGATAGCTGGGGTTGTGTTGTTCTCTGTGGTTGCAAAGGAGAATGCAAGTCTTTATATACTCACATAATATTGCAGGCATAGTGTTTCAATTGAAGGTCATGTTTTTGTGTTAATCCGAATAAGGCAAGGATTTTTGGGGATTATCATGGTCAAGGCATAGTGTCTCCCCACGTTAAGTGAGCCTTGTCCTCAAGGCTTAAGACGCGGCACTTGATGACGGTGCGGTCTTGGTGAAGAGATGCGGATTTTTATGCTTGAATTGATCCTCACATTCCCAGGTAAACTCAGGACCTCGTTTAGAGTTCCATCTAACCTTAATGATGGGAATGCGACTTCTCCTCATTTGTTTGATTTCACGATCCATAACTTCTATCGGCTCTTCCACAATGCGGAGTTTGTCATCAACACGTAGTTCTTCTAACGGAATCACAAGTGATTCATCAGACAGACACTTCTTCAGATTTGACACGTGGAACGTGTTATGAACTCGGCTTAATTGTTATGGTAGCTCAAGTTTATAGGCAACAGTTCTGTACATCTTCTCGATCACGTTGAAAGGATTCCGACATACCTAGGGTTTAACTTCCCCCGTTTGTCAAAACGCACAACTCCTTTCCAAGGTGAAACTTTTAACATGACCCTGTCACCAACCTGGAATACCATTGGTTTACGTCTAATGTTTGCATAGCTCTTTTGTCGGTCACGAGCGGCTTGGATTCTACTTTTGATTTGGACGATCTTCTCGGTGGTTTCATGGATTATTGCAAGATCAGTAAGCTGAGCATCTCCAATAATTTCTGCCATCACAGGTTGAGTGTTTCGACCACTTTGTTCAATACAGTGCCTCGAATGGTGCTGCCTTTATGATGGATATGTAAATGTTGTTGTAAGAGAATGTCCACTACGGTAAATGTCATATCCTAATTCTTTCCAAAAGGTCTAACTCGCTATCTAAGCGCGTAACATGTCTTCCAAAGTTTGGATAGTTCTTTCAATTTGACCGTCCCTGTTTCGGATGATTAGGCCGTAACTCATCGTCCAATCGAGTTACCTATGCCTTTTTAAGGTGCTTTATTAGAATATTGATGTATATTTCACCATCACGATGGAGATTAATATTAGACAACTGGAACACCATGTCGGTGACTACTTCCTTCATGTAAAGCTCTTTAACTTTCTCTATGGGAATTCTGCTTCCCTCATTGGTAGGAAGTAAAGCGAATCTGGGTATGACGTTCAACGTATCAACCCAAATGGTCATCATAACCGTTTGTGTAGTAGGGGAGTTTAGTGACCGAAAATCCATGGTGATATTCTCCCAATTCATTCTGGCTATTCTCTGGTTGGACTAGCAAACCAAAAGGTTTTTGGTGCTCTGCCTTGACTTTAGAACAAGTCAGACACTTGCTAACATAAGTGGCAATATTCGCCTTCATGTCAGGCCACCAATACAACTGCTTCAAGTCTTGGTACATTTTGTCGGAACCCGGATGGATTGAATATTTTATTATGGGACTCGTGCATGATCAGAGTCCTTAAGTCACCAAAGCACAGTACCCAACTCCTCTTGTTCAAACATAGAGTTCCGTCAGCACGGGGTTCCAACTTTTCATTTGGAGGTCTTTTCTAAGCATGCCTCCAACATCTTCAGCACTGAGGTTTTTTGGTTTCAATGCTTCGATATTGATGCTTCTGTTTTTTGGGAAGATTCAAACCCATTGTCATAACTAAGGCTCGAACTCTTAATGGCCTAGACCGTTCTTTCCTACTCAAAGCATCAACAACCACGTTTGCTTTCCCCGGGTGATAACGAATGTCACAATCGTAATCACTAAAAAACTCCAACCAACGTCGTTGCCTCATGTTCAACTCGTTTTGATCAAGGGATAGTTGCTAAACTCTTGTGGTCAGTAAATAAAGTGCACCCTTGTTACGTTGTATAAGTAATTGTCTCAAATATATAGACGCGATCACTTATACAGCTCAAGTTCTGGATCATGAGTCATGTAGTTTTTCTCATGGATCTTTAGTTGTCGAGAAGCGTAGGCTATAACTTTCTCGTTTTACATAAGCACGGCACCCAAACCCTTATGCGAAGCATCGCATTAAACAATGAAGTTTTCTTGATCATTAGCGAGGCCAGAATGGGCGCTGCTACACAGCTGTTGTTTATAATCAATTGAAATGCCGGGACTCCCTCTTTTCTCTCTTAGTCAAACTTTCACATTCTATCTGAGTCAGCTTAGTCATTGACTTTGCTATCTTGGAGGAAAAGCCCTCGAAAATATGCCTGTAGTAACCGGCGGGCCAAATAAAAAAAAATAAAAAAGTCATAAAATTGGCGGGATCTCTATGTCGGGGTCTTAGGTAGACGTCCCAATCTTTAATTGACTCGACTTTTTGCTGGGGTCCACGCCTGAATGATTTGCTATCAATCAAGTTGTCTAGGAAAAATGTTACTTTTGGAATCCGAAATTCAAACTTGGAAAATTTTGCGTACAATCCTATTTTTAAGCAAAACTCCAATTAATTAATTTTGAGATGCTCTTCATGCTCTTCTTTGTTCTTTGAATAAATTAGTATATCGTCGATAAAATCACAAACTTATCGAAATAAGGTTTGCACACCGATTCATGAGAGGTCCATAAATTTTTCCGCCGGTTGCGTTTGTCAAACCAAATGGCATTACTTGAAATTCATAATGCCCATAACGCGTCCTAAATGCGGTCTTGGGAATGTCTTCTTCGCGAACTCTTAACTGATGGTAGCCTGATCGTAAATCGATCTTCGAGTAGACACTCGACCCTTGAAGTTGATCAAACAAGTCATCAATTCTAGGAAGTGGATAACGGTTCTTCACTGTTAACTTGTTCAATTCACGATAATCGATGCACATACGAAACGATCCATCTTTCTTCTTGACAAACAAGACCGGGGATCCCCAGGGTGAAGAGCTGGGTCTTATAAATCCCTTGCGGATAGTCTTGATCGTTGTTCGCTCAGTCTTTCATTTCTGATGGTGCCAACGATAAGGTGATGTGCCTATCAGGTGCAAAACACCTGGTACCAATTCACATTTTGGAACTCTACTTGTCGAGCTGGTGGAATACCCAGCAAGTCTTCAGGAAAAACTTCCAGAAAGTCTCTGATAATTGGCACGTCCTCAAGTCGCTTCCCCTCTGACTTATCTTTGGCTTCCTTCGTGGTAATGTGTGCCAAAAAGACATCACATCCCTTTGACAAATACTCGTGCTTTAGTGCGCGAAATGATATTTAGTCGAGATTCTTCCCTTTGGTTGTTCCTATTGCCTTGAAAAATTAACATCTCTCTTCCGGAACGAACACATAAACAATTCTTCATCGTCATAGATGATCACTCCATGATACTTTGTTAACCAGTCCATCCCAATAATGATGTCAAAACTACCGAGTGGGACCAACATTAAGTCAATGTTGAAAGGGTGATTCATGAAGTTTAAAGTGCAACCTCGAATTATGGTGTTAACTCCTATGATTTTCCCATCAACTAATTCTACGTCATAATAATTTTCTAATGTAGTGGGGGTAATGTTAATCAAGGCACTAAAGGTAGTAGACACAAAGCTTCTATCCGCACCAATATCAAACAAAATTGTAGCATAACGGTTGTTGAAAAGAAACGTACCCGTGATGACGTTAGAGTCTGGGCTAACATCTCTTCCTCCTAAAGCATAAGCTCTTCCTTGAGCTGTGCCATTCCCACGGTTCTTTAATTTTGGGTAATTCTTCTTTATGTGTCCAGTGTTACCACATTCAAGCGTTGTCTCTGCCTTTTGATTCTTGTTGTTGTTGTTGTTGGTATTGACCTGACAATCATTGGTAGCATGACCATACCTCTTGCAGTTGTTCCCCTTGGGTGCACCAGTTGCCCGGTGTGGTAGGTAATTGCAGGTACGTTTTTAGTCTTTTAAGTCCGTTTTTAATGGAAAGTGGTATGTGTAATTAAGCACATACCAAAGGAACAAGCCTACAACATAATAAAGACCAAAGATTCAAGAACTCAACGACAAGGAAATCTCAAGAAGCTCAAGGAAGCAAGATTCAAGATCTCACCTCAGGAATTCGAAGACCAAACATTAGAGGAGATTGTTAGCCTTAAAATATTTAGTCGAACAAGGATGCTCGTCTACTAATCATGGAATATGTTGTAATAGGCTAGAAAGGATAAACAAGCTCATTTATGTAAGCTAATTGGTTATGTGTTATGGGCTAAAGCCCAAGTAATCTCGATCCTGACCCATGTTACTATCCTATGTGTCCAAGTATTTGCTAGGTTGTATAAATACCCCTTCTCCATAATGGAGAAGGGTTGGTTGTTCATTTGGTTGTAAATACTCTTTTGTTTAATCCACCATCTCTTTCTCTCTCTAACTTCTCTCTAAAGTTCTTCTTTTTTTCTTATCTCTGATTCTTACAACATGGAAGTACAATGATATATCATTGGTCCTAACACATATTCTTTATTCGTTTAGCATATTCCTTTCTATCCTAACTATTCTAACTCATCACCCTAACCATGGTTATTTTCCATCTAAACCAAATACATGAGGAATACCCAAATATAATCTTTGACCAAGACTTCTTCTCTATCTCTTTTATATTAGACAAACATCTTCAAATCTTCTTCTAAATTACTTCATAATTTTTTTATCAAATGGCAACTTGAGTTGGTTGACATTGAGTAAGAATTATGGAAAGGTTAAAGCGTGGAGTACAATTGGGGTTTTAACAAGAGCGGGTAGCTAAAACGCCAAAAAAACCTAAAAAACCAGGGTTGGGATTTTGGCATGATGGCCGCGTGCTATATAACAACCCAAGAATTTTCATCAAATGCAAAACCTATCTTACTATTATCACAATTGTACGGGGAAATTTTTCGCTTTATTACATTAATTATATATCTCAGTATGTCATAACTAAAGTAGACAAGATCACGCAACCTATCTATGGAAATCCTGTCTTCATATATGTCAAGCAAACGTCACAACATGTCAATTCAATATCATCATATTTCTATTACAAGGTACATTATTCCTATAATGTACTATTCATAACATTATATCAAAACGGGCTTTAAACCGTTTTCGGATGCCTCTAAACCCTAATCTCATGGAAGGGTTAACCCCTAAAATGAATGCACAAGCTACTAAAGCATATGTACAAGCAATATAATATCTCATTTGAAATATAAAATCTCTCCAAGTCAAAGTACAAGTCTCTAAAAGTTCAATGTACAAGTCATTAAGCATGACATCTAAAATAGCCGTTTTACCTCCGTTTTCATTCTAATTTCTTCACCATCACTTGTGTACAAGATACTACACTCAATATACAATGTGCAAACCCTAAATATTCTATTCATAAGCTTTCATACATCTTTTTACACTCAAAACCCTAATTCAAAACCCTAAACCCTAAAACCAAGCTAGATTCTAAACCATGACACGTTTCTTCATTTTTATCCATTGTAAACCTAAACCAACTCTCAAATAAGTTTTAATAACTTAATTTATAACATTATCAATCATTTTCTAACATCATTCCATCATCATTTCATCATTCTACTTCAATTACACAAGAAATAAATCTAGGAAACCCTAATTATACTGTAATTGTGATTTTTACCCGTTTACTCATTTTCAGACCATCTCATTCTCAAGTAAGCAACCAAGAGTCATTGTAAACCCATAAAATGAGTTTACAAACCTTTATCCATCATTATCCATCCTTGCTTCAACAATGTACGAGAATTATAAAGCTAGAAAACCATAAAAGCCTTATATGAACCCTAATTCCAAGCTACGGCTTATTCTTTCAATTTCGACCCATTTTAACTTAAACCAACGATCAAACCTCATTGATAATCCTTTATATAAGTCCTAGGATCAGTATTCCATCATTCCCAATCAAAATCACACGAATTATAAACAAAGAAAGTCAAGAAAACCCTAAACCGTACCATTTGGAACCCGCGACCTCATTTCACCATTTTAAACCCGTTTTAACCCAAACCAATTGCTAATCCTTGTTAATACTTCTTATATCAGACCTTAGGAACATGTATTAACAATCCTTAATCATTTATACATGAAATATGAGCTTAAAAACTCGTGAAACCCTTGTCGAACCCAAAACAGACCCGAACCCATTCATGACCCATTTTAACCTATTTAAAACTCTTCCATGTGCAAGATACTTACATGAACTCCTTCTAGAAACCCTTAAGCAGCTTACCCACCTCCTTATACCTTTTCTTGGTCAAAAATCAAGCCACATGAGTCTCTTTTAAACCACAACAGCCGCGACATTCATCAAGGGTGTCCACACCATCATTCTAGCTTCCTAGCCTTCACAACTCATTCTATAGCTTCAACACATCTTACACTAGGCCTCCTATGTGTCACACATCAGATCTTATGAGTTACTTAACCTCCTTGGTCTCAAACTAGTATAAATAGGGACCTTATGTCTTCATTCCAATTTGCACCCAACTTCCTCCTCTATAACCCTTATAGGCAGCAATAATTTGCTCCCTTATGATCCTAGGATCATTAAAGAAGTCTAAGAAGTGAAGCCCTAAAGAATTGAAGCCCCAGGAACAAGATACAAGGCGTACGAGTGGAAATACTACCCGAAACGACCCATTTCCTCCATTTTTGATCCTTGAAGATCAAACCCAGGTTCTGAATGTTTTACTTCTGCTCCTACACCCTTATAATGTTCATATGATCCTAAATATACTCTTGTTAAAGTTTCATAACTCAATTCATGCTCATTTTCCATTTTGATCCAAAACCGTACACCCGAAACCCTAATTTCGCGTTTTTCTTAAAACTAAATGTTATAATGATTAAATATTGTTATAATCTATCCTAGCATGCTTAACTAATGTTAAAATAACCACTTTATTGATTAATGAAGGAATTTGAACTTAAAACCCGCGCGTTTTCATTTTGAAACCCTAATTTGAACCGTTTTGCTTCCTAGCTTAACGAATCGTTATTTTAAACTTGTGTTGCATTAAAACTTTATATTTTAGTTTATTATAAGTTATAAATGTCTATTGAAATGTTAAAATAAGCTTGCATTCGCATTTTTTCTTAAAACTAAATGTCTAGAATGATTAAATATTTGTTTATAATCGAATCCAGCATGCTTAACTTATGTAAAAATCACCACTTAATTGATTTACTGAAGGAATTGAACTTAAACCCGCGCGTTTAAGTTTTTGAAACCTAATTTGACCCGTTTGTGCTTCCTAGCCTAACAATCCGTTATTTTAAACTTGCGTTATGTTAAAACTTCATATTTTAGTTATTATAACTTTATAAATGTCAATTGGAAAATAATCTAAGCTGTGCATGGGCAATTTGAACATGTTTTGAAATTATAATCCCATCAAGGGTATAATACGTACTTTTCTGAAACTTATAACTAAAGGAGCTGAATATATAAAAAATAAAACATTTTATCAAGTATAACTAATAGGGGTCTATTATTGTCACTTTTCAAAGTCCAGTGTACTTGGTATATCTTTCAAAGTTAAAGGACCAAAGTCGTAAAAATGCAAACCCCAGGGGTCTACTTGCAATTTTCCAAACCCCAGGGTCTAAAATGTAACATTTTGAAAAAGTATAAAAACACATTCAAAACATTACCAGACATAACTTTAATAAACGCTTGACGTGCTTAACATTTCCAGATATTAAATAAAACGCTTAAAACCAATCATCCGGAAGCTATATTGTACCACAATACTAGGGAGCTTCATATTAAGAGGTTTCATCTTGGTATTACATTCTGACTGAGTTGTTGGGTTTACGATTTAAAGTGCCCTAGCTCCTCAAACGTTTACTGAATGACTTCTGAATTATGATGGCCCGAACGGTGATACAATAATTCCAAACTCTTCAATCAAACTCATAACTCTTAAAACTAAAGTTCTAAAGTACAATCTTCCTAAGACTTGACATATTCTACTCAGGTTGTGTGACGTGGCTGTTTACTATCATTTGCTATATCAACCTTCCCTGTTAAGATTGTGATAAGGTCGTCTGCTTTCATTTTGGAATATTTATTACCTCTACATATCAGGTGAGTTCATAGCCTCGCTTTTCAATCTCTTTAATGTTTTCACTTTCATTTTGGAATATTTATTGCATCTACCTATCAGGTGAAGTTCATAACCTCGCCTTTACTTATTTACATGTTTTATAAACCCGCGAGGGGGATACATGCTTGTTACAAACTCTTTTATATACTCATAACAATGTGATTACTTTTCAAAGACTTAATGAGTTCATACCTCACATACTTTATAAACCTGTGATACTAGTTGTACAACATGAATGCAAGTATTTTCTAAACTATATGTTATCCTGATATATTATTGCCAAAGTACATATCTCTTTGGGTAATATCCTCCCAATATCTCTCTAATATCTCTTTGGGTAATATCCCTCAATATCTCTTTAATATCTCTTTGGGTAATATCCCCTAATATCTCTTTAATATCTCTTTGGGTAATATCTCCCAATATCTCTTCAATATCTCTTTGGGTAATATCTCCCAATATCTCTTTATATGATTCATGAGTTTAGGGTGATAATAATGTTCTCCATGATAATACTGTTCTCCATGATAATACTGTTCTCCATGATAATATTGTTCTCCATGATAATAATGTTCTCCATGATAATTATCCCTGCAATACCAATATTTCCATTATGATAACTTGTATTCAACTATTACATATCAAACCTATGAATTTCACTCAACCTTTGTGTTGACCCTTCTTTTTATGCATGTTTATCCCAGGTAATTGAGCAACTTATGGCATGGAGTGGCATGGACTTGAAGATGGCTAAAACTTGTTATCATTCACATTGTATGTAACTAGATTTTGGGACCTGCCTTTGTAAAACTCTGATTTGAAATGAATGATAACGTATCTTTTGAACAAACGTCTCTTTTGGGTCGTTTTCTATGATTATGATTGTTGTATCCATGAAGTAATACCCCAGATTAGCTTCCGCTGCTATATTGTAAAAATGGGGGTGTTACATCAGATCTCGATGGCTTGGACCATACGTGGTGAAACATCAATATCCATCCGGATATATTGAACTCTATGGTAAAGATGACATGCCGTTCATTGTTAACGGCCATCGACTCAAACTCTACCATGAAGAAGACGAATACAATGACCAAAGGGAAGAACTCACTCCCTTCCATCCCAAAAACTAAACCTCTGAAGTACGAGTCTAGCTAATGACTCTCTTTAAAATTAAGCGCTTCTCGAGAGGCAACCCGTGCTTTATCTATGTTCCACTCAAGTGTGGAGGAGTCTCTCTTCTCTAAAAAAACAAAAATATTTTCTTTTTGTGTGTTTTGTTTGTTTACTTTTGCAGTTAATATATCCTAAAATCGGAAAATTATGGCGCTCGCTCAAAATAACTCTCTAGCAGCTACACCATATTATGCCCCGAGAAGTATCGTTTTTCCCTTAATTTTCTCTATTTTCTATCTTTATTAGTTCTCACATTGAGGGCAATGTTTAACTTAAGTGTGGAGGGGAGTCAAATAGAAAAAATTAAATATATCATATCCCTCCATGTTTGCCCTGCAATCTAGCCACTTTTTTCAACTGATATTTTAAAAATTAATTTATAGCTTTTCTTCCAAAAAATAAAAAAATGTATACACTTAGTAAGGCAAATCCTACTCGGATTAACATCATAACTAGCACAAAATTTAGTCCACTAAATTGTGAGGTATATTCTAGCCTTTGATGCATATCTTTTTACATATTTTATGAGAGTGCCGATAATTTAGTAGCTTCAGAACTTGTGCTTGATCATCATTTACTAACCGCAATAAGGTTAATTTATAGGCAATGTCGTATTATAAGAGGTAAAATAAATCCCCAAGTATCACATTATCCGCGACACTCGGTTTCAGTGCTAAAACACCCTAAGTATCTCAAGAACTATGTGATCAATATCTCAGCTCTGTACCAGCCTTAAGTTATCATGATTATAAGCATTTGGTATTAAAAATGTCACACCCCCAAATAGGGTCCCATCAGAATAAGCGTCCGGGGCGTGACGTTCATGATTATCTCAAGTACAAAGCATAAAGAACGACCTCTAAGGGTACGTTTTGAAAATAAACACCGTTGCATTAATTTAAAATATTAATAAGGTTTACATCGATCAATTTAAATGATTCAAGAGTTAAAATGCGGAAGCTTAAATGAGTTTCAACAACGGTATTTAAAAACATAGATAAATTCTTGAAGACTAGTCAAGGCAAATAGACTTTACATAAATCAAGCAACGACATCCAAGCTAAGCACCTGAGAAAAACATGCTTAAAAAATCAACATAAAGTGGGTGAATTCATAGGTTTAATTTAAGTATTATCTATGTGGACCACACGGTTCAAAACAATGTGACAGTCATAGGAGATACAACTTCATATAAAGAGGCATTTACGTTGCACTAAGCTCATGACACCGAAGCTAATAGGGAGGTAGCATGCACATTGCCAAATAAAGTTGCCCTGGTAGGTGTCTGACCAAGACACCAAATTTAGTTTTGAGGTGATATACATCCGTTAGCCTATACAATCTGTCGTACCCGACCAATAAGAAATTACCAAACTCGGATGGGGATTATTAGTCCCAATAGATCTATTTAGTCACTCGCGCTTACTTAACCAGCCAGTCGGTTAAAGGTAATTAACGGTTCATGATAATTTGGGCAGTAGTGGTCTAACGTTACTTAGGCAACAGGTAAATTAGGGAAAATCTCACGTATAGTACTTGTGTCCATTTATAAAATCAAGCAATGTTTCTCACCCCAATGTTTTAAATCATTTGTTCAAAACGAGTAAAAGTGAGGCTATGAACTCACCTTAAGAAAATGGTGAGCAAATAATTCAATGGAGATTATAACGATATCGAACGACTCTAACCGCGACCTAGTTAAAAGACGCGCTTCAGAAACGAGAAATAAATAACAAATCGTCGAATAAGACACTTAATGAAAATAGACATCTATAAGTGTTTGTGCTTTTAGTTTATATAATAAAAACGTGTAGTTACGAAAGTATAAGGTTTATAGTTACGTTATGATATGTTTTACGACAAGTTTTTATTTTAGGAAAGTTACTATTTTAAGAAAGTTACTATTTTAAGAAAGTTTCTATTTAAAGAAAGTTCTGAGTTTCGGAATGATAATACCATCCCCTAATATACGATGATTCTATTTACCCTAAACGCATTAGTGAAACCTAAACTCCCGCTTTCTAAGTCCGTCTCGCTAATAAATACCAAAAGTTTCCATTTTTAGAAGTTTCCCGTTTTAGAAATCCGACATTAAGTTCGTGACATTTTTAAAAGTTCCTACTTAATATACTAACGTTATTACTTGTTTCGCCAACATTTTAAAAGCTCAAAACATCCCGAAAGTGTCCGAAAACCCATTTTCATATTTCAGTCAGCACCCTATTTAATTATTTTGCCGAAAAATGTTTCAAGTTTCATTTCGCCATAAGTCGGCCGTTTTAAGTCCGTTTTTAGTGTTCGAGACGTGAAACCTTATCTATTCGAAACAAGCTCTTCAAAAACTTCCTTCTCGGATAATGAAAACATTTTTAAGTGGCCAAAAACCTCAAAACATTTTCGGATCAGCAAGCACCATTTTCGCAAATGCCTCCAAAAATCCAACCAAACTTCACAATAATGTCTATACTATCCTAAACCCATTTACTACTAAACCAACCAACAAAATCCACTATTAATCTATCTTAATCCCATCACCATCTTTGTTGCAACCCACAAGAACACTCAATCTCACCAAAACTACAATATGAGTACATAAAAATACCAACATCTTTACAATTTTTAAAAACTCACTTTATAAGCTTTGAAAATCATAACACAAACATATGGATGTATAAATCTTGAATAGAAATGAAAGAACATAAAAGAAATCAAAAGAAGATGTTAGGGTTAATTACAAAGATGAAGAACAAGATGGAAACACAAAGACTTGAAAGATGAAATAAAGATCTTGAAAACCCAAAAATAAAAACCAAACCCTAACTTATAACCTCTTGAAATAAACCTTAAATCAAAGAAAACCTTTCTTGTAAACACCTTAGATCTTGTTAGAAATAAGTTTGGAGTGTGTGAATCTTGCTAGAAATCAAAGGTATGAACACCTCTTGGTGTTGTATGTGTGCGCGACCACAAAGAGAGAAAGGAGAGGAGAAATGTTTTTATTGGTGAGGCAAATGTGAAAGAATGACCTAAATTCCTCAAAGTGTGGTTTATATATGAAGTGGCTTAGGGTTTAAGAGAACCAAGACTCAAACTAAGTGGTTTGAGCCCTTCCTTTTTGTCCTTGTGGTCCGATCGGTTTAGCCGAAGAAAAGGGGGAGCCACATGATTGTCTTTGGCTCTAAGTTTGGCTCAAAAGGCTCACTAGTGGTGGTCCAACTTGTAAGGATTATGGTGTAAGGAGAGTTGGCTTGTAGTGAGGAACAAAACAAATATGTCACTTTCTATGTCTTGCATGCATGTGATATTGTTTAAATTTCAAAATTTGTTTTCTTTTTATTTTGTTTGCTTGCACCAAAAATTGGAGGGCTAGGGGAGGACATGAAATTTGAATTTTATACAAGGAGACTTGTAATATGTTATCTAAAGTTTACATGCAAAGGTGGTAGGTTTCCAAGGTTTCATTTGACATAAAATGATGAAAACGTAAACTCACGCCAAAAATATAAAAATCGCAAAAGTAAATATTCGTAAACCACGAATTGACATAGAATGACTTTATAAATCATAATTCACGTAAACTAAGCTTAGTATGACGTCGGAACACTTTCGATAATGATTTTTCAGTTTTTACGCGGGACAACATCCCGGATTAACGTTAAATTAACACGTAACTTTTAAAAGTTAAAAATAATGAACGGAATTGGTTAAAATGTTGACCTGAATTTTACAGGGTGTCACAAAAAAAGGAAGAAAAAAGTATAAAGTTGTTACAAGGCTCTAGCTTAACACATGAAAACATATTACCCCATACTCACCCACATCATTATCACGTTTTACCTCTTTGAGATTTTGTCTAGGTGCTCACACCGCAACGAGCATGCTTATGTGTCTTGTATAAGCCTATGGTAGCTATCTAGATTATGTCTGTGCAAATTTGAGTGACTTCACAAATATAAACCCTACATGAGTGAATTTAAAAACAAACACATTCCCTATGTGAGATGATTGGTTATATGACTATGCCTGGAACGTTATTAAAACTAGTAAACTCTTGTATAAAAATAATTTCTTCACGTCTACGATAAATGAATCTTGTTTTCTCGCTTTGATTTCTTGAGGGCAAGCAAAAGCTAAGTGTTGAGGAATTTGATAACGCCTTGATTATACATATTTTAGGTGGCGTTATTTGTATATATTTCATCATTTCTCGTGAACTTTTGATACTTAATAGCATGGAATATGTGCAGGTTCACTTGAAGACTGTCCGAGCTCATAATCTTCGAATTACAAGTGCTAATACTGAATGGAAGCAAAGTTAGAAGAAAAGAAATAAGAAAGTCCAAAATCGCAAGGAAGTGCGCCGCACTTATATCTCAGTGCGTTGTACTTAACAACGAAATAAATGAAGTCAGTCAATACACAATGTGCGCCGGTTTTCTACAGAAGTGCGCCGCACTTTTCTTTAGCATTAATGATAATCTAACCGACATAGGCTAAGTACGCCGCATAATATATTTTGTGCGCCGCAATTTTGGCCTCAGCCTGTAAAAAGAGAAGATTTCTAAGCCATTTCATATAATCTCATACACTTCAAAATATACAAATCTCTCTCAAAATTCGCCATCAATTCCTGGGTTTGAAGCACAAAATTCCGGCGAAGGCGAAGAAGAATTTATCATATATTTAGTATAATAAGGGTTGTGATACGATTCATTACTTGTAAACGGGTTGTGTTCGATCCATTTCACATTAGAATCTCGTATGTTTCTCAATTCCCTATTTAACTTTATTATGAACTCATTAGCCATGAGAGGCTAAACCTCTTATGACTACTTGGTGATGTTATAATAAATAAGCATTTGGTATTATTACGATCTTGTTAATCTTAAGCTTGTGTTGAAATCTTATCGTGTCTTATCATGTCAACTTTGTTCATCAACTTTGATTGTATACGCATAACGGTATAGGTCGAAAGACTCGTTGTGTATTATATAGTTTTAAAGATTTGTCTACGGTCTTTATCGTTTGGTTTGAGAAATCCGCTTACGGTAATTTGTGAACAAAATAGATTTGATATAATAGTAACTTGATTATTTGCGTGACATGTCTGATTAAGTTAATTGATATAAGTCTTAAGTTAAAACAAGTTAATTTGTGAAAACGTTTTTTGACGAAAAAACCTTTTTATAAGTTAAGTCCTAAAATCAAAGATCGTAATCATTACCATTACTTAGGCATTATATGAAACTATTCGAGTAGTCATTCTTCTTTATTACTGAATCTACCATCAATCATATCTTGTTTGAAAAAGTTGTTAAAATTTGTCTTACAACTTGTGATTACACGAACATAATCAAATCCCTGTGGACGACCTGGTCTTACCTGAAATATTATACTACATACGTGAGTTATACTTTACCCGTGTGTTTCCATTCAATAATCGGTAACTCTAGTCTTATAAATTTAAAGCTTTTGAAACACATCAGGCTGTTACAAGTCTACATATTTAAGACACTTAATTTTCTAGATGTAACTTCATCTTCCATTATTAGTAAGTGTGTTGTATGAATTTTTTATGCCTTTCATTTTGGAGATGTCTCAAATACATTATAATGTAGTATAGACTAGCAGGTACTCGTGCTTACGGCAGCATGTACCATGTGATTAAAGTTCAAGCACAAACAAAATAACAATGATGAACTTGTTAACCGGAGAAAAACAAAAATAAAATGATCTCGGACTCCCGGTCAGGCCCAGTTCACCTGTTTTTTAAGTGGTTCCGACCGGTCCTCTCTGCTTCCTTTTCGGACGACTTTATTGACTAGCCGAACTGGTGGCAACTTTGGGTCCCGGTTGAACCCGCTAGTCCAGTCCAATATTCAAAAATATATGTACCACCAACTTGCTAACATATAAATTGTATAAAGCTTTATGTATTTTATTAGTTTATATAGTATATATAATAACATGTATTTTTTATTTTAGGAATATTATAAAGTTAAAATTAATTAGTGTGTTAAATTAATTTATACTTTGTTCCATATGATTTTTCATGTGTATTGCTTAAATTTAGGTTTTACAGACATTTACTGGAGGAAAGGTTTGTACATGTTTTATCATGTTTATTGCTTAAATTTAAGTTTTAGAAACATTTAATTGAGGAAAAGTGGTTCCTCCATTATACGTAGTTTAGACTAGCCAGGTACCCGTATGATGCGACGGCGGGTACCCGTGTAACCAAATTTTCTGGTGAGCGAATGTCTTTCGATTATACCTTTTTTCATGATGATAACCTTATCAACGGTGCTGTGTGTCTGTGATGATACCCTTATCGACGTTTCACATATATATCTTTTTTTAAGGAAAACGTCTAAATTAATAGAGGAGCGATATTTTAAATACCAAACATTTCTCACATACTTAGAGACGAACTTAAGCCATTCATTTTTTAAAGAAAGAGATTAAATAATATTTAAATTAAAATTTCAATTACACCAATTTTTTATAACTTAAAATTTTCATGAACCATCAATCGTTAGATAATAAAATTATATCGTCACAACGAGCATTTAATTATCTTTTAATAGTCAGACACTTTGATATACTTTCGACAAAAATAAAAATTTGTCGCTTTTTTCGTGTTTTCTTTGCTGTATCGAAATTCGAATGAAATATCACATGTGATTTAACTTTAAAATCAAAGTTCGAACACTAAACATCTATACTAAAATTGACATATGTATTTATCTACAAATCAAAGACTTTTCTTGTTTTTTTAGGGAATACACACATTCATAGCTTTCCAACCATATATCACACACTGTATTCGAATTAAATTATAGCAGTTCATTTATGAAACTTATATAATCACATGTTAAAAATCACAATTGGTAAAAATCACATGTGATTAAGATCACGTGTAGGAAAAATCACATGTAATATAATGTGTTTTATTCAACTTTGATGAATTAACTGCACTAATCTAAATTTTGAAATATAATGTGTTATATACGGCTGGAAAGTTATGAATGTCTAGTTTTCAGGAAAAAAAGGGTAAAAGTTTTAAAATATTGTAGAAAAAGTTATGTTCATTTTATTACATGTTTAGATATTCGAATATTCAAATTAGCGTCACATGTGATTTTCATGCAAGTTCAGCAACAAAAACAAAAAAGACAAGAAAACGTGAAAAAAAGAAATTTTTTTTGTAGAGAGTATATCAAAGTGTTAGCCTATAGAAAGATAGTTGAATGCTCGTTGCGATTGTATATAGTTTTTCGTTTAACGATTAACGGTTTAAGAGATATTAATTTTTGAAAAAATGGTGAAAGTGAGTTTGTTATCTTATATAGGAGACGAGTGGTTAGGATTGATAAATGTTTGATATGTAAATTAACTTACATCAAATTAATAATGGTTTTGCTAACAGCAGCCCTTAGGATTGTTGTTAACAACTAATTTTTAAAATTTATGTTAAGCCAAAATAGAGTGTCCAAATAATATCATTCAAGTTCATTCAAAATCACTAACAACTTCCTATAATTTCGCACACACAAATTCAATTCACACTTCTCATTGGTCATATTAGCGAAAAATGCAGAGCATGTTTTGAAATATGTCTTAATATTAGCATATTTTGTGGAAAATTAGTTGTTATCAACAACCCTTAGGGCTGCTGTTAGCATTTCCCAATTAATAATAGAGTAAATGGATAAGAGATTCAAATTTCAAATTCTAGCATTACTATCCATAAATGTTACTCTTTCCGTCTTACAATTATTGTCCACCGACAAAAAACACACAATTTAAAAAAATATCATCAATACATCATTCTCTCTATTACTTTTTGTACAATGACAATTTTATCCTTAACCAATTAATTTATAACTTTTTTAAAGTTTGTAATTATCACTTCAAGTGATATGGTAAAATTAATCTAACTTTTCTATCTATTTTGAAAGTGGACATTAATTTGTGACAACCCAGTAACGAAATATGGACATAATTATGGGACGGAAGGAGTACAATTTAATAAGTGTTCAATGTTTAACTTTTTTAAGCAAACTATTTAAATTTTGGTTACAAGTTAGAGTGTGTTACTTTTATTATCCGCAAAGCGCAAGCTATTATTTAATTTCAAAACTAAGACATGCCATTAATTTTAGTAATTGTGTTGCTTAAAATTTAAACCTTTCATTTAGATATGTTTTTCAAATACATAATAATGTAGTATAGATAATAGGGTATCCGCGCATTGTGACAACATGTACCTTATGAATAAAGTCCATGCACCATCAAAATAACAATGACGAGCCGATTGACCGGAGAAAAACAAGAAGAAAATGATCACGGTCCGACCAAGTTCACTGGTTTTTACCGGTTCCGAACGTTCCACTCTGGTTCATTTTCAAACGGCTTTTATTGGCTAGTCGAACTGGTGGCGACTCCGTTTCCCGGTTAAACCAGTGGAACTCGTTGGTCCGGTCCGGTTTTCAAAACCATAATGTATCATCAACTTGTTTGTATATAAATTGTACGAAGCTTTGTATGTTTTACTAGTTTGTATAATATGTATAATAACATGTATATTTTCGTTTTAGAGGTGTTTTAAAAATAACATTAATTTTAAAAAGTTGAGAAATTAATAGATGAATGTGTTAGTTAATAGCAATGTTGCAAAAATCGCGAGTCGCTAGCCGGGCGGTCGACCACCCTGTAGCCTGTAATCGGCCTAGGCGCGATTAATCGGTGATTAATCGTTTTTACTGTTTGTATATAAATTTCAAAATTTTACCGATTTTTTACCGATTTTCCCGATTTTTTACCGACTTGACCGATTAATCGCCGAGTTGACCGATTTTTGAAAATTATATATATATAATTTTGACTTTCGTTGACCGATTAGGCCGAGTTGACCGATTAATCGCCGAGTTGGCCGATTAATCGCCGATTTTTTGCCCAGGCCGATTTTTCAAGCGAGTTGCCTTATTTTACAAGTTCCAACCCCGCCTAGCGATTAATCGGCGATTAATCGGCCGCCTAGGCCGATTTTCGCAACATTGGTTAATAGTCTTTAATTAATTATACTTTATGCTTTATTTGTTAATGCTTAATTTTCCATATGTCGGTCAATCAATGCAATAAAAGTAATCCCAGGTTATATGTATTGTACAGTAGAAACTCTATAAAATAATACACTTGGGACCACCAAAATTTATTAATTAAAAGAGTTATTAATTAATCGATAAATTAATAATTATTAATTTATATATTAATTAATATTTTATTAATTTATAGTATACAAATGGTTGGAAGAAAAATTCTCTATATATTAATTAATATTTTATTAATTATTGTATACAATGCATGTATATCAAATGAACGGTCCAATTTGAAAGAAACCTTCAATCTCCCACCTTATTATGCTTCTTGTGTTCAATGTATCACTTTATGGACATTAAAAATATTTTCTATATAAATACAAGATCAAAATAGGTTAACACAAACAAATCATTCATGTAATATGCTATATATAAGGAATCATTCATGTAATATGCTATATATAAGGAATTGAGTCATTTTCAAAAAACAAAAGACAATTGAGTCATTTTTCAAGAAATATGCTATATATAAGGAACCTTCATATATAACAAAAAACAAATCATTCATGTAATATGCTATATATAACAAAAAACAAAAGACAATTGAGTCATTTTTCAAGAAACCTTCATAAATCATTTATGTAATATGCTATATATAAGGAATTATTAATTTATATTTTATATGGGGTCTAAAGAAATTATCAAAAATGTATTATCTTATAATTTTAGCGAATTATTAATTTAGCACCCTATCCCCGAGTCGGGACCGGCAAAAAATATTATCTTAGAGAGTTTATTAAATAATCGAGTATTAATTTATCGAGTTTCTACTGTAGATAAGTAAGATGACATACGTTTTACTCGCACCAAGAAAATTGTTTAATCGGAAAAAGAAAAACGCATAGAAAATTTTAGACCGTGTGGTGGTGAAGGTTTCGTGCGCCACGTCGACATTTAACTTTATCATCAAACACACATATTGCTTAACATCAAACCTATAACATAATCATACTTTAATTGAACACACATTACAGTCACACAAACATAACAAAAATATTACAGGGTCGTAAGTACCAAACCTCCCAAAAAAAACTGATCACCACGCGCGATCATAAGCATAGTGATCTAAAATACAGAAACATAACACCGTGGCATATGAACAACGCAACACATGTCTCGCTAACAATTCAGGATCGACTAATCGTGGTTGACGCAATGTCACGCTATTAGGATTGTTGACGTATGAACAACGATGATGCAAGGCATGTTCGAGCTTCAGCTTCTCGCTTAGCCGCCGGTTCTTCGGTCAACACATGAAGTCAAGTGTTTAATTATTTCGAAGAGATTGAAAAGGAAAAAACGACAATTTATAATTGTCGATCTATCTTTTTTAATATTATTATATTTGTTAAAGATATATTTAGATTTTAAGAATTGATTTGTTTTTTTATTTGAAAGTCAAAGATTTTGACTTTTTCTCAAGACACTTTATCCTATAAATGTAATAGATTTAGGCTATATTTGGCGCGCGAACTTATCACAGCTTATTATAGCATTAACTTATTTTTTTTTTTTTAGAAAAATAATCTATCATTAAAAATAAGTCTCGTTTGGCTGACACAGCTTGAATGAGCATGTAAAAAAAATAAGCTACTAAATGGAATGTTAGTTAAACTAGCATGTAAAAATAAGCTCCAGCAACCAACTCCAGCAACCCGCTTCAGCGATCCGCTCTAGCTCCTACTAGTGCCAAACATACCCTTTTTTTTAGAACGGCAACTATTATAAAACCAACTAGCAAGAAGCTAGAAAAAGAATTACAAAGAGATCAAATAGGGGTGTTGCAACCAACAATCCCAACAAAAGTACAAGTTACATCTAGAAAAGGCAACCAAGTAAAGAGCGCGAAAACAATATCGTCAAAAATAACATCTTTACGAGGGCTTTTCGACGAGAAGAGCAACTGATTACGAAACATCCATATACCTCACCAAGTTATATAAAACTCCTTTCAGCAAATCTTTAACTTTAAGCCTTATTCTGATGAATTGAACCAATTAATGAACAAGGGGCGTCCAGATAGATTCCACCAGCGGCATACGATCCTGACGCGATCCATAAGCGAATCTGCAACTGAAGAACAAGTGCGAGGAATCTTCCTGACAAGGAGCAAAGCGTAACAATAAAAGATCTCGAAACTAGACACCACAAGTTAGTAAATTGGTGCACGAGAAGGCAACCGATCCAGGATAACCTTCAAGCAAAAACATTTATTTTTTTGAGAACAATTTAACCCATCGAGTAGGCAGTAAGGGCTTTCGGCAAGAAAATGTCATCAGAAGAAGGCGAACATCTTTGACCCAAAAACACCTTCCCCCATTTAAATCCCAACACCCATACTATCCTCCATATTAACAACAATGTCCCTTCAATATATGTTTGAAGAAGAGCTAATTGAGAATATTCAACCCTCTCTAACGAACGACGAAAGAGAAAGGTAACCGAAAGTGCAGTTTATCAGCACCGTACACAATCTTATTAATCTCCAAGCATAAATTCGTAGAAATCATAAACCCAAGTTGAGTGTCACCAATCTAACTTTCAATCCAAAATTGCGTGCGTAAACCATTACCCCACGAATAATACATTTTATGGTGAGAAATCAGGATCCACACCACGATCATTTTAAGCATGATAGCAACCGCCCCGAATAATGATTTCCAAGTCGAATAAAACGAAAACAGAGATAATTTATATAATGAGGAGCCATGCATAGACATGATGAGACGACACCACAATGAATTATCCCGTGATATGAATCTCCAAACCTATTTGAAAAGGAGCGCCCTATTTAAAGCATAAAAACTTGAGACACCTAAACCTCCATACTTCTTGGATGCAAGACCTTGCCCATTTGATCCACACTATTTTCCTCTCGTCGCATTGAACACCATTGAAAAAATTTCTACGTATGGACTCCATCGTATTGTAAACACCCGACTTAGAACCTATAGATGGACATATTATATATAAAGCTGTCCGCCCAAGAACCGACTTTAAAGAGTAAGCCTTCCTCCAACAGATAAAGTTTTAGAGTTTCCAATTAAGATAGACGACCTTAAGTTTATCAACTATCGCCCATGCCTGAAAAGAGTTGAGACCCATTACCTCCAAAACCATCACCCCTAAGTATTTAAAAGGGGTTTTTTCATAGTCGAACCAACCAAAATAAAAAGCTGCAATATTAAACATCCCACTCGAATTCCCGACTCCCAAGAAGGTGACGTTTCTTAGATTGATTTGAGAATAAAGGCGGACAAACCAAAAGAAAAACAATGAAGATATGGAGTAATAACCAGATATGATTAGCAATATACCAAACAAACCCCCCCCCTCACCAATTAAAACCGTATCATCCAGCATAAAAACGATGGGAAATATTATAAAGAGACGAGACCAATTTTGATGCCCTTAAAATCCCCGCCTCGATGGCCCCTAGATAACGAAATGATGAAGAACTCCATAATTAAGATAAAAAGGTATGGGGCCAAAGGATCTTCTTTGCTTC
This sequence comes from Tanacetum coccineum, assembly GCA_026074375.1. Classification (NCBI taxonomy): domain Eukaryota; kingdom Viridiplantae; phylum Streptophyta; class Magnoliopsida; order Asterales; family Asteraceae; genus Tanacetum; species Tanacetum coccineum. The sequence continues at coordinate 208,929 of BQNB010000066.1, forward strand.
GAAACCCACATCAATGAAATTGAATTCGAAACGATGACAACCATTGAGGAGGACCGAAAGCCATACCAAGTTGTAAACAACCCCGAATCCAACGAAGCACAATTTTAGACCGAAACCAAAAGCTCTAAGCACATCTTCTAAAAAATCCCACCTTAAACGAATACATAAGCCTTGCAAACTCAACTTTAAACACCATAGGCTTGTTGTATTCTTAGCTTGCACCAAGAAGAAATTCGTTTATGATACACGAGTGGGCCATCACGGGAATTTTGCCTATTAGGAAGAAACGCCGTTGTAACATCCATATAAGACCAAGATTGATCGACGAAAAGTCGAGTGCTATATTTTGTGACAACCTTGTAAATACCTCCCGATCAGCTAATTGGACGATATCATATTACGAACTTAGGATCATGTTTTTTCGGATGATAACAATGAAAGAGGAGTTGCATACCACTAGAAAATGAACTATGATCGAAAAAACCTCCACAGCAGCACAAAAATCAGATCCTAAAGGTGTCCCAGAACAATTGAAAAAACTCAAAAGTGAACCCGTCTGGATCCCAGAGATTTATTCTCTCCACAGCCCCACACAGCATTACGCACTTCATCTCTGGAGATCGGACTCTCCAACATGTCCAACTGATCAGAAAGACTCGATTAGGAAAGGTAATAGTTAAGTTTTACATTTGTTGGCAGCCGGGGCTTCGAAACGATTAGCAAAATGTAACAGAACCGAAATTCTTTCTTTGACACGACAGGGATCATCTACCCATTCGCCATCAACCATAACACCTTTAATAGCCAAATTCGCTCATTTACGATTAATGATTCCATGAAAAAAATTTGAGTTTTCATCGCCCTCAATAGCCCACTGAATCTTAGCCTTTTGCATATAGTCACGAGCGTCGGAAGACTTAATATCATGTATTTTTTTAATAAATCTAACCGCGTCAGAAGAATACATCATTACCGCCCCCTTGAACAATAACTTTGTCAATAGACTACAACATGGAACGAGATCCACAAGACACCAGATTGATTCTTTTGCAATCATTTAAACCCATGAAACGTATCTCCTTATTCAGGATTTTATTTTCTTCTTGAATCGAACCATCTTATTTTTATCATCAAGATCAATATTATTCCAAGTTTCCAACACCATTTGATCGAAGCCCTGTAAACTAAACCAAGAGTGTAAACCGAAAGGGAAGACCATAACTCTTAACCACTCCCGAAGTAAAGATTGTCTATGATCCGAGAGGATGCCTAATCAAGACAATACCCAAAGATGAGGGAATAAAGAGAGTAAACCATCCCCGTGTAGGAAAAATCACATGTAATATAATGTGTTTTATTCAACTTTGATGAATTAACTGCACTAATCTACAAGATATATAATGTGTTATATATGGTTGGAAATGTATGAATGCTACATTTTCAAGAAAAAAAGGGTAAAAGTTTTAAAATATTGTAGAAAAAGTTATGTTCATTTTATTACATGTTTAGATATTCGAATAATCAAATTAGTGTCACATGTGATTTTCATGCAAGTTCAGCAACAAAAACAAAAAAGACAAGAAAACGTGAAAAAAAGAAAAAAAATTTGTTGAAAGTATATCAAAGTGTTAGCCTATAGAAAGATAGTTGAATGCTCGTTGCGATTGTATATATTTTTTCGTTTAACGATTAACGGTTTAAAAGATATTAATTTTTGAAAAAATGGTGAAAGTGAGTTTGTTATCTTATATAGGAGACGAGTGGTTAGGATTGATAAATGTTTGATATGTAAATTAACTTACATCAAATTAATAATAGAGTAAATGGATAAGAGATTCAAATTTCAAATTCTAGCATTACTATCCATGAATGTTACTCCCTCCGTTCTACAATTATTGTTCACCGATAAAAAACCCACAATTTAAAAAAAATATCATCAATACATCATTCTCTCTATTACTTTTTGTACAATGACAATTTTATCCTTAACCAATTAATTTATAACTTTTTTAAAGTTTGTAATTATCACTTCAAGTGATATGGTAAAATTAATCTAACTTTTCTATCTATTTTGAAAGTGGACATTAATTTGTGACAACCCAGTAACGAAATATGGACATAATTATGGGACGGAAGGAGTACAATTTAATAAGTGTCCAATGTTTAACTTTTTTAAGCAAACTATTTAAATTTTGGTTACAAGTTTAGTGTGTTACTTTTATTTATCCGCAAAGTGCAAGCTATTTATTTTATTTCAAAACTAAGACAATTCCGTTATTAGTAATTGTGTTGCTTAAAATTTTAAACCTTTCATTTTAGAAATGTTTCAAATACATAATAATGTAGTATAGATAATAGGGTATCCGCGCATTGTGACAACATGTACCTTATGAATAAAGTCCATGCACCATCAAAATAACAATGACGAGCCGATTGACCGGAGAAAAACAAGAAGAAAATGATCACGGTCCGACCAAGTTCACTGGTTTTTACCGGTTCCGAACATTCCACTCTGGTTCATTTTCAAACGACTTTTATTGGCTAGTCGAACTGGTGGCGACTCCGTTTCCCGGTTAAACCAGTGGAACTCGTTGGTCAGGTTCGGTTTTCAAAACCATAATGTATCATCAACTTGTTTGTATATAAATTGTACGAAGCTTTGTATGTTTTATTAGTTTGTATAATATGTATAATAACATGTATATTTTCGTTTTAGAAGTGTTTTAAAAATACATTAATTTTAAAAAGTTGAGAAATTAATAGATGAATGTGTTAGTTAATAGTCTTTAATTAATTATACTTTATGCTTTATTTGTTAATGCTTAATTTTCCATATGTCGGTCAATCAATGCAATAAAAGTAATCCCAGGTTATATGTATTGTAGATAAGTAAGATGACATACGTTTTACTCGCACCAAGAAAATTGTTTAATCGGAAAAAGAAAAACGCATAGAAAATTTTAGACCGTGTGGTGGTGAAGGTTTCGTGCGCCACATCGACATTTAACTTTATCATCAAACACACATATTGCTTAACATCAAACCTATAACATAATCATACTTTAATTGAACACACATATACGCACATTACAGTCACACAAACATAACAAAAATATCACAAAAATATTACAGGGTCGTAAGTACCAAACCTCCCAAAAAAAACTGATCACCACGCGCGATCATAAGCATGTGTAATCGACTAATCGTGGTTGACGCAATGTCACGCTATTAGGATTGTTGACGTATGAACAACGATGATGCAAGGCATGTTTGAGCTCCATCTTCTCTGGCTTAGCCGTCGGTTCTTCGGTCAACACGTAAAGTCAAGTGTTTAATTATTTCGAAAAGATTGAAGGAGAAAAAATTGTCGATCTATCTTTTTTAATATTATTATATTTGTTAAAGATATAATTAGATTTTAAGAATTGATTTGTTTTTTTATTTGAAAGTCAAAGATTGTATTTGACTTTGACTTTTTCTCAAGACACTTTATCCTATAAATGTAAGAGTAAATTGCATAAATCGTCCTTAAAGTTTGGTCAAATTGCATGTTTCGTCCCAAACGTTACGAAAGTGCAAGGATCGTCCCTGTGGGAAACAAACCTCCGCCAATAACTTCCAAAATCTCAAACACCAATGAATCGATGACTAAGCTTGCCTTGATCCAAAACGTTTAACACCTCTGAATGGCAAACCCGTTCAAAAATAGCATGATCTCCAACTTGAAACTCCGAAGGTCCCGTCGTTGCTTTTCAGCAAAACTCCTTCTGCCACGATCTAGCCTTCTTTCAGTTTCTCCTTAGCAACACAACTTTCCTCATTAGTAAATCTCGATGAGCGCCGGCCTTCAATCAAATCGTCACCTACTTCATCCAGCAAATAGACTCGACATTTTCTACCATACAAAAGCACAGAAAGGTCTGCCCTTGCTGCTAGGCAAGCGCAAATATTATTGTAGGGCCAAAACTCCACCAAGCACAAATATTCATCCAGCAACCCTCCATCAAAGCACAAGCCCATCAACATATCCTTTCCAAGTCCTGAATGGTCCTCTCGACTGACCATCGGTTTTGAGGATGAAAATGTTGTACTGAACGTAAGACGATTCCCCCAAGCTTCTGTACCTTCTTTCTCAAAACGAGAAATGTAAACTCGGACTCTGTCGGACACAATAGAAGTCGGAGTACCATGCAGTCTAACGATTTCCTGTCGAAAAATCTCCGCCAACTTACTAATACCATAGTTCTTCCGAATAGGTAAGAAATGAGCAGACTTAGTTAGCCGATCAACAACCACCCAAATCGCTATCATGTTCATTTCTGAGTATAGGAAAACCATAATGAAATCCATGAAATTCTCATCCCATTACCACATAGGAATCTCCACATGGCTTACAAACCACCTAGCCCTCGATTTCAATTTTGACCTGCTGACTAAGATCATACACTTGGATACAACGAAGCCACATCTTGCCTTCATGCCATTCCACCAAAAGTACTGTATTTTCAATCTCTGTACATTTTGGTTGAACCTGGATGAATATAAATGGAGAACTATGAGCTTACCGTTAATAACCTTCTCGCAAGTGCCGTGACCATTTGAACACATCGCCTAGCTTCAAACCACACAAACCCTCATCACAACACTGAACTCAGTATGCGTACCGACTCACATTCTGCACAAAGCCCACAACTCACACGTCGACCCTTTGAGCTTCTTGATCAATAGCATGAGGGACAGATCTATCCTCATACTCTGCACCATAGCCCACGCAGAACCTCGTACACATAACTCACAGTCCAAACGCACTAAATCACAAAGGATAAGGAATCAAAACAAGCTATCATCCCAGATTTTTGCGACTAAGTGCTTTCGGCAAAACGCACATTAAAGCCTTGCCCGGAGGTACTTGGATTTATGTCATAATCTTTCAATCTTTCAGAAGTTCAACCTCTTCCTCTGCTCATGTTAAGTTCTATCCGCTGAGTAAAAACATATTGATACACTTAAGATCAGTAAATATATCACAAGCTTCACCATAGACAGATAGTGTCTCCAGACTTCAAATGCTAAAACAAACCGCAGCTAACTCAAGATCATGGGTTGGATAATACTCTTCATACGGTTTCAGTTGCCTGAAGCGAGGCAATCACCTTCCCAATTGCAGCATCAATACACAACCCAAACCGTTCTTCATGCTCACTGTAGTATCTGAAAACCACCGAACCTGATGAAGAGTTTTTCCCCCCAATATCGGAGCAGACGCCAATCTCTGTTTCAATCCCTCAAAACTCTTCCTGACGCTCATTAGTACGGCTACCGTCCAACAAACTTCATCACCCCTTCTCATCAACTTGGTAAACAGGTATAGCTAATCGAGAACCCTCAACAAAACATCGTAATAGCCAACAAAGCCCCAGAAAACTTCTTCACCTCCGTCACCGTAGTAGGTCCTCGGCCATTTGGTGATACTTCCAAACCTTTGATGGATTCCATAATAAGTCGACTGCAATACAATATGACCACAGGAACGCGAACTTGCTGTAAAACCAGAACTCGCTACTTCGAACTTCGCATCCACATCTTCTGTCTAAGATATCTCCAACACAATCCGTAATGACGCTCATGTTCATTCTTCAGACTTTGAGAAAACGAGGATGTCGTCGATGAAGACAAGAACGAGCTTACTAGGTACCTCCGTGGAAAATACGGTTCATCAAATCCATAAACCAAACGGCAGGAGCATTAGTCAGACCGAAGGCATAACCGAAGAAAACTCGTAGTGCGATAATGGGTAAACGAAAAAGCAGTCTTAGAAACATCCTGCTCTCTCACACAACGGCGATGATAACCAGACCGCAGATCAATCATAGAAAAATAAATTGGCCCCTTGTTATTGGTCAAACAAATCGTCGATTCGCGGAAGAGGATAGCGTTTACGAATCGTAAAACGGTTGACGGTTTTCGCGGTAGATCAATACACAATCTCATTCTCCATCCTCTTCTTAAACAAATAAACCGGTGAAAAAAAGAACCCCAAGGTGAAACGCTGGTCTAATAAAGCCATTCTCCAACATCTCCTGTAACTGCTCCCGCTTTACCTCTCAATTCAACAGGTGGCCATACACGATAACGGATCCTTTGAATATAGTTTCAGTCAACTCGAATTAACTCAATGCCAAATTCAATCTCTCTAGCCGGGGGAAGTCAAGAAGTCATCGGAAATAACATCACGAATTCAAGCAACAAAGAAAGATTCCATTTAGGACTCTCCAAAGATGTGCCATAACAAAGTCAGAAAACCTTGGCAACCCATGATAAATTAAGGTACGTGCCTTCATAGCAGAGAAGAGCTTAACGAACTTAAGCGTTAGGAAACATGATAAACAATTCAGGTTGGCAAACTTTAACCAAAATGAGCACTGTCCTAGCATAGCATGTCAATGGTAGCTCTATGATAAGCCAACCATCCATAGCAAGAAACCACATCAAAGTATAAGCATATGGATAAAGTAAAATTCGCAGGACGAATACGATCATCAAAACGTAGAGGGCAGTTAACATATTCATGGTCAATAAGCATATGGTTCTTCATTGGGGTTGAAATGATTACACGTTCAATTAATGGTGTAGGAGTCATATTAAGTTTCTTAGCAAAAGTGGTAGATATAATAGAATGTGTAGCCCCAGTATCAAATAAAACGAAGACAGTACGATCATCAATGTAGAGAATACCGGTAATAGTACCTGAAGTCTTGGCCGCCTGATCACGAGTCGTAGCATAAACCCGTCCTGTAGTAGGAGGTAGTCTAGCAAAATCCGCTGGCATACTCTGCTTCTGCTTCCCTTGGGGACAATCCTTCACCTTATGTTGAGTAGACCCGCAAGTAAAACATCCCCCAGTAGCCTTATAACAAACACCCGGATGAGGCTTTCCACAGGTAGTACAAAGAGGTGGAGGAGGCAAAGTCTCAGTAGACCTCCTCTGACCTGCAGAACCTGAAGCATGACCCTGGTTAAAATCCCGAGTTGACTGATTCCTGTGCTGGCGCTGGTTGTAGTTACCCTGACCCTGGCGGTCATTCCCATTCCTACCAGCAAACCTCTGATCCTGACCCCGAAAATCCTGTCGTTTCGAATCATAACCCCGATCCTGACGACCCCGATGCTCAACACTCTGGTCCTGACGACCCCTATACTCATGCTGACCCTGGTCATAACGACCCTTGTTCTCCTGTTGGCCCTGTCCCCTGTTCTGAATCCGATTACCATCTCTATCCCGCTTATTCGAATTTCCACTCTCATGCAATAACTCAATGTTACGGGCGGCAGCCGCAACCTGCGCAACATTCGTATAATCCGTATTAACGATCCGGTCCAAAACCCACTTCTTTAGCCCCCACTTGAAATGTCTAGCTTGCCTCTGGGCGTCTCCAGCAGTAGCTCCAACAAAACTAGCCAATCTAGTGAACCTCTCCATGTACTCCCCAGAATTCTCTCGATCCAGCTGACATATCGACCCATACTCACGCTCATAACGTTGTTGTTCAGATGCCGGAAAATACCTGTTGTAAAAGATCTCACGAAAAGCAACCCAAGTACAAGTATCGGCAAAAGCATCACCTCCAACCTGAGTACGCAAATGAGCTTTCCACCAGCTCAGTGCATCACCCTCTAGTTTAAACGCAGCAAGACGAGTCTTGAAGTTGTCGGGACAACCCAAAACTTGAAATAACTTCTCCATATGCGTAATCCAGTCTTCTGCCTCGGCAGGAGTGGCAGCAGACCGAAACGCAAGCGGCTTTAACTTAGTAAACCTTTCGATCCAAACATGAATCCCATGGGGTATAGCATTATCACCACCACCACCACCTGAAGATTCAGCACCATTCCTGATGTCATTGGTGATCTGAGTTCTCAAAGCAGCCGTAAGGTTAGGGAAAGCATTGGCCACATCAGCATTAATCATGGCCTCGAAGTTAAGAACATCGTCATCTGAGTTTCTACGGGTAGTCACCATCTGAACGATCGAGAAAACAATTAGCAGACGGAAACAAGATAGGTTACGGAAGAGAGTTACGCAGAAGGAACCTAATGTCTACTGTTAGGTTCACCTAAATGGACCCAAACAAAGAAGCTTCGGTCACTCGAAGATTCAAGATAAAAGTCAAGCTCGAAAGACAATGTTAATTAATGTTTATTATGTATACGGGCCAAGATGTAAAAAGCTCAAATAGAAAGCCCTCAAAG
>BQNB010000067.1:4461-92701 GCA_026074375.1 Tanacetum coccineum
TGTGTCATAATGAGTTACAATGATATGTTTATATAAGCTAGATAATGGGCCTACACATAATACAAAGATAAATATGCCTTTGGGCCATGAAGACTAATCCGCTAACATAATCATCGTGGATATCGGTGTCTGGACTTGAATACGGATAAAATCATCTTATCACGTCATGTGACATTTGATGAGACGGTTTTTCTGTATGGGTCTATGACTCCTAATGAACCACCTTCTTACACATTTTTAGACATTTCCCCTAATATAATTCAACAACACCTTCTTACTAAACTTATATCATCACCTAGCCCAAACACTACTACTCAGTCCACACCGAATAACAACCCTCCATCCAACACCACCCCACACCAAATATCCTCTCCTACCCAACCCACTATACATGGCCCACTACCAAATTCGTAACTCAACCAAAACTCCCCCTCACAACCCACTTCAACTCACTCTATACCTGCGGTTACCACAAATACCAACCCCAATCCCTCCTCGACTCACTCCATGGTCACTCGCTATCGTGTCGGGACTAATCGCCCCACTCACCGTTACACTTTAAATGTCTCCACCATTTCCCCTATTCCTAAGTCGTATTCAAATGCGTTTCGTGACCCAAATTGGTATAGTGCTATGCTTGATGAATATAATGCATTTATTAAAAATAATACTTGGGTTCTTGTCCCTAGACCACCGGACGCGAACATTGTTCATTCCTTGTGGCTCTTTCAGCACAAGCATAATGCAGATGGCAGTCTTAATCGCTACAAGGCTCGCCTTATGGCGAATGGCAGCACTCAAATTGCAGGTATTGACGTGGATAAGACTTTTAGTCCGGTTGTTAAACCGGCCACTATTCGTATGGTTCTCAGTCTTGCTATTTCTTGACATTGGCCAGTTCATCAGCTGAATGTCAAGAATGCCTTTTTGCATGGATCGTTATCTGAGACTGTCTACATGCATCAACCTCCTAGTTTTCGAGATCCGCGACATCCTGATCATGTTTGCCTTTTACAACGATCACTTTATAGGCTTAAACAGGCCCCTCGGTCCCGGTTTCAGCGATTTGCAGCCTATGCTGCTTGGGTTGGTTTTCTCCACAGTCAATGTGACTCATCACTTTTTATTTACAGACAGGGGTCTGATACTGCCTACTTGGAAAATTTAGTTATCATTCATTTATTCATCAGAGTTTTACTAAAAGAGAGATCCCAAAATCTAGAAACATAAAGTTTGAATAGGCATCTTCATGTCCGTGCCACTCTGTGTCATAAGTTGCTCAATTACCTAAGATAAACATGCTAAAAAGATCAACACAATGATTGAGTGAAATTCATAGGTTTATGATAAACAGTTTGAATACAAGTCATCATTAATAGTGGGTAACGTTGTTATACACCCATAATAGTAATAATTGTAATGAGTACAATTATTATAGAAAATAGTATTATTGCCATAAGCTCATGACACCGACGCCTTGAGATAAATAATCATAAGTAGTTGCCCCAACCGGTGCCTTTGCCAAACACCCGCATAGATATTCAAATGAAGTGCGTTTGATTACCAGAAAGTATAGGTACACCAACGGGGGAGTTCAGTCCCAAATAGATCTATTCACATCATTCGCGCTTACTCCGCAAAGTAATTAACGGTTCATGATAGTGGGGTCTTAATGGCAAAAGTAGGGACTTAGGCAATAATGCATCAGGATATCATACAGTTGGAAAAATACTTGTATTCATGGTTTGTAGCATGTATCCCCCTCGCGGGTTTATGAAACATTTCAAAGATTTAAAATGCGAGGCTATGAACTCACCTTAACAGGGAAATCTAATTGATGGCAAAAGTATATCAAATAAAAGTACCGGCCTTGTCACGCAACCTGGGGTAATACGTCAAGTCTTAGTTTGATTGTTTATGTTTCAAAACTTTATGAAGTTTAACATACATATTACTTTGATTTATTAATTTATGAAAATATTGTATCACTGTTCGGGCTATCATAATTCAGAGGTCATGCAGTAAACGTTTAAGGAGCCAAGACACTTTAAATAGTAAATCCAGCAAACTCGTCAAAACGTATACTTAAATAAAACCCCTCATATGAAATTCCCTAGTAACGTGATACGATATGATTTTAAGTTTCTTTAAAAGCTAGTCGATGATAAATCACGTTAAATATATAATATAATTGATTTATAATCCGTCGATCGTTGATTATTAACGATAAATGTGTCGGGTTTTAATAAAATCGAGTTTTATAATATTTTTATAATTTATATAAAATTATTATATTTTATATTTTTAAGTATTCAAAAATAGCAATATATACCCTTGATTTATATATTTTTATCAAATAAACCCTTTTATATAACTTTTAAAATCTTTAAACCCTTATCTTTAAAGAATGGCAAAATAAGCCCTTGTGATTTTAACTTTAGGAATATTACATTTTCAGCCCCTCTAGTTATAATTTCAAAATATTTATAATATATACCCCTTGCATGGATTTGATTTGCAAAACAAGTCCAAAATCATAAACTTGGTATTTTTCAATATAAAAACTAATTTGCATGTTATAGCTTATTATAATAAGCTAAAATAAGTTAGAATAAATAAGTTTTATAAGCTTATAGCTTAGCAAAAGAGGTTGTGAGCTTAAAATCAAAAATGGGGAGCATTTGGTTTAGAAAAATTCAAAACGCATGGGTTTGTGATTCAAGAGATTAAACAAGAGTTTACACATGATCTTATAGATCTTATGAAAGATTTAAAACAGATTATGAGCTTATGGAACAAGATATAAGCTTACTTGAGCTTAAATGGGTCAAAATAAGGGTTTTGGGTTTGTACGCCTAGAAAACGACTTCAAGACCTTCCTTCTCTTGATTCTTGGCTTCAAAATAGCTTATACTTCCTTCCTTGATCTTCCTTAGCTTTGTTTAGAACTTCATTTATGTGTATGATGAATTTTGAGGTGTGTTTGAAAGGGGAGGGGGTTTCAGCTTTATATAGGTTCAAACCCTTGATCAAAGGTTTTCCCCTTGGAGTAATGCCAAGTTTTTGTAGAGTGATAACAAAGAAGCCCTGGTTGAGATATAAGTGAAGCTACAAAAATATCTAAGCAAAGTTTGAAGGTGTTGAAGGGGCGCGACATTCCTAAATGGTGCAAGAACTTGAGCTCAAGTTATGATGGAGGTCTTGCAGTGTAGGTGGTAAGCTTGAGGTGCTAAGCAAGCTATCAAGGTGGTGACAAGGTGTGGTGATAGCTAGCTTGGTTTGAAATGGGTTTAAAATGAAAATAAGGGTGTCGGGTTGGTTTTGATTTCGGGTTAGGGTTTTTGGATTTAGGACGTGGATTAGGGTTAGGGTTTAGTATTAAAATGTTTAAATGTTGTGAATTAAGAGATTGTACTTAGAGCTTAAAGATGTGGTACAAAATTCTTAAGAAAATGGAAGGAAAATGACAAAGTTTGAATTCGTGCTTTATTAATTTGTACTTTGAGCTTTAAGGACTTATACATTAACTTGGAGGGAAATTATATTTCAAATTTTATACATTGATTACTAGTAAATATGCCTTGGAAACTTGTACATTTATTTTGTATGTAATTATTACATAAAGTTAGGGTTTTGATATAAACGTTAACGGATAAAGTTCATTTAGCAACAATGTCATGAGAACTACGTTAAATAGATAATGTACATGGTATAGAGGATATTAGAATATTGACTCAACATATTAAGACGTTTACTTGATATAAACATAGATAGAATTGCCATAGGTAGTTGCGTGAGCTCGTTTACTTTAGTTATGTAAACTACGTTACATAATGGGATAAAGAAAAAAAATTCCCTGTAAAAAGGTGGTATATATAGATGTTACATTGTATCTAATTTAATAGATGGATATTACATTGCATGTAATTTAATAGATAGATATTTATATTGATGATAATTGTGGGTTGTTATAGTCCCCGAACCTTAAAGAAATCTCGTCCCGAGATTTAGTTGGACTTTGAAGTGATGTTGGAAAATAGATGTGGATATTTGGCATGAATTCATCTTCTCTTCCTCCTTCGCGTTCCCATGTAAATTATGTCCGTTTTAGAGTTCCATTCTTACTTTGACTATTAGGAAATACACTTTGTCTTAGGTTGCTTTGAACTTCTCTGATCCATAATTTCTACTGGTCTTCGCACAAAGTTGCATTTTTCCATCAAGCTAAAGGCTCTTTCATTGGATGGACAGGATTGATTAGATAATCATTTCTCTTTAGATTAGAAGTGTGGAAAGTAAGAACCTGGATGTGAAATGACTGTCACGATCTGAGATGATGGATATTGGCACTCCATGCCATGAGACTATTTCCTTTATGTATAATCTTGTAAGGGTTTCTATACTATATGTTTCTCTGGTAGGGATGAAATGTGTTGATTTAGTAAGGCGATCGACAATGACCCAAATTGTGTCATGCCTGTTTGATGTTTTGGGAAGTTTTGTGATGAAGTCCATAGTTATTCTTTCCTATTTCCACATAGGAATTTCTGGTTGTATCAGCAAGCCGGATGGCTTCTGACATTTTGCTTTAACTTTAGAGCATGTTAAACACTTGTCGACATATTCAGCAATGATTGCTTTCATGTTAGGCCATCAATAAAGTTTCCTTATGATCCTAATACATCATGTCAGAACCTGGATGAATGGAATACTTTGATTTATGGGACTCATGCATGATCAAGTCTCTCAAATTACCAAAGAGTGGTAACCAACTTCGGTTCTTAATACAACGAGTTCCATCGGGACGTACATTAAATGCTTTGTACATTCCTCATAAGTTCTCAGCTTTAATGTTCTCTTCTTTGATTACCTCGGCTTGGGCTTCGAGGATTTGTGATGGTAATTTTGGGTGAAGGGTCATAACTAATGATCAAACTCTGAGTGGTTTGATTCGTACTTTTTGGCTTAAGGTATCTGCTATGACATTTGCCTTTCCAGGATAGTAGCGAATCTCACAATCATAATCTGTAAGCAATTCTAATCAACGACGTTGTCTCATGTTTAACTCTTTCTGATCAAGGATATACTGAAGACTTTTATGATCAGTGAACACAGTACACTTTATGCCATACAAATAGTGTCTCCAAATTTTAAGAGCGAACACTACTGCTCCTAATTCGATATCATGAGTGGTATAGTTTTCTTCATGAGGTTTAAGTTGTCGGGACGCATATGCAATAACCTTTTCCCTTTGCATTAACACAACTCCCAGACATTGATGAGATGCATTATAGTAAACGACAAAGTTATTGTTTCCTTCTGGTAATGCTAAGATTGAAGCTTCATAAAGCTTCTATTTCAGTAGTTGGAAAGCTGATTCTTGGTTTTCTCCCCAGATATACTTCTTGTTTTTCGGGGTTAATTCAGTTAAAGACTTTGCAATCTTCAAGAAATCATTGATAAATCTCCGATGATAGCTGGTGAGTCCTAAGAATTGACGTATTTCTGTAGGTGTAGTAGGAGATGCCCAATTCTTAACTATTTCAATTCTAACCAATCGTAATCTGCGAGCAATTCTAACCAACGACGTTGTCTCATGTTCAACTCTTTCTGATCAAGGATATGCTGAAGACTTTTATGATCAGTGAACACAGTACACTTTATGCCATACAAATAGTGTCTCCAAATTTTAAGAGCGAACACTATTGCTCCTAATTCGTGATCATGAGTGGTATAGTTTTCTTCATGAGGTTTAAGTTGTCAAGATGCATATGCAATAACCTTTTCCCTTTGCATTAACACAACTCCTAGACATTGATGAGATGCATCATAGTAATCGACAAAGTCATTGTTTCTTCTGGTAATGCTAAGATTGAAGCTTCATAAAGCTTCTATTTTAGTAGTTGGAAAGCTGATTCTTGGTTTCCTCCCCAGATATACTTCTTGTTTTTCTGGGTTAATTCAGTCAAAGACTTTGCAATCTTCGAGAAATCATTGATAAATCTTTGATGATAGCCGACGAGTCCTAAGAATTGACGTATTTCTGTAGGTGTAGTAGGAGATGCCCAATTCTTAACTGTTTCAATCTTGGCGGGGTCAACATGAAGTCCTTGACTATCAATTAAGTGCCCAAGAAATTACACGATACTAATCCAGAAATCACATTTGGAGAACTTGGCATATAATTTCTCTTTTCTGAGTAATTCCAAGATTATTCTCAAATGATTTGCGTGTTCTTATTTGTTAAGAGAGTAGATGAGAATATCATCGATAAACACAATCATAAATTTATCCAAGTATGGTTTGCGCACACGGTTCATGAGATCCATGAATACAGCAGGTGCGTTAGTTAAACCAAATGGCATCACTTGAAATTCATAGTGTCTGTATCTCGTTCTAAAAGTAGTCTTGGGAATATCTTCATCTCTTACTCTCAGTTGATGATAACATGATCTTATGTCGATTTTTGAGTAAACACTCGAACCTTGAAGTTGGTCGATTAAGTCATCGATCCTGGGTAATGGGTAACGATTCTTTACAGTAAGTTTATTCAACTCCCGGTAATCGATACACATTCTGAAAGATCCGTCTTTCTTTTTAACAAATAAGACAGGAGCTCCCCAAGGTGAAGTATTTGGTCGGATAAAACGTCGTTCTGCCAACTCTTGTAGTTGGTTTGATAGTTCCTGCATTTTTGAAGGAGCTAATCTGTAAGGTGCTCGGGCTACTGGTGCTTCTCCTAGAATTAAGTCGATTTGGACTTCTACTTGACGAACTGGGAGTAGGCCAGGTAGATCTTCAGGAAAAACTTTCGAAAATTCTCTGACTACTGGTATGTCTTCCAGTCGTTTATCGTCTGACTTCTTTTCCATTACTTGGGCTATGAAAACTTAACATCCCCTGGATATATACCTTTCGTTTTTTATACAGGATATGAGGCTTAGTCGGGTTTTACGGCGAACACCTCGGATGATCAAAGTTTCACCGTCGATTGGGATGTGGACGACTTTCTCGTCATAGAGAATTTTAGCATGATACTTGGACAACCAGTCCATACCGATGACAACGTTGAAACTACCAATTTTAATCTGCATGAGATCAATTTCGAAAGGTTGGTTTAGCAAAATCAGGGTGCAACCTTGGATAACAGTATTAGTGCCTACTAGGTTTCCATCGGCCATTTCAATGTCGTAGGTGGTATCTAGTGTAATGGGTGGGATATAAAGCATAGAAGCAAGAGATATGGATACGAAACTTTTATCGACTTCAGAATCAAATAATACTCTAGCTAGATGCTGGTTTAGAAGGAACATACCCATGACTACGTTCGGGTCTCGGTGAGCGTTCTTGTCACTCAGCAAGTATGCTCTTCCATGGGCATTGTTGTTTGTCTTTGAGCACTGATAATTGTAATGCCCTTTCTCTCCACAGGCATGACAAATTACTGATACTGGTTGCTGATTGCTTCTAGTGGCTGGTCCTTTGTTTCTACAGTTCCTGGTCAGATGACCCACCCTGTTGCAAGTTTGACACTTGACAGTGCAAGGTCATGTATCATGCAGAGTGCATTTCTTACACAAGGGATGGTTTCAGTATACCCATTGTTTTCAGTTAGGGTGGTAGCATAAGACCTAAAGGTTTCTTGTCTTTTATTATGCTGTTGGCGGTAATTATTGTTGCGGTTGCTATGGTTGTTTTGGTAGTTGTTGATGCGATTATTGCGGTCTTTGTTGTTGTTAGTGGTGTTTCTTCTATCATCAAACTTTCGTTTGTGATCATTGGTTCCTTGCATAGAATTGTGCTTTGTTACCTGATCCATCATCCTCTGAGTTATGGTAATGGCTTCCTCCAAAGTTTGAGGCTTTGAAGCGGTAACATTTCCTTCAATACTTATGGGTAATCCTTCGATGAAAACTTACATGAGTTTCTCGGTGTTTGGTACCATGTTCGGGCATAAGACTGGTAATTCCTGAAATCTTCTAACGTAAGTTTTAAGATCATTTCCTTTTACAGTCACATTGTAAAATTCATCTTCCATTTTCCTGACTTCAGTTCGAGGACAATACTTATTTGTTAAGAGTCTTTTTAATTCAGTCCAGGTGATCTTGTTGGCTTGTTCTATTCTAATAGGTTGGGCGTATGCATTCCACCAGGACAAGGCATCATTAGTCAGGGTACCAGTAGCAAATGTCACTTTATTTTCCTCGACACAATTGCTACAAGAAAATACTGATTCAGTCTGTTCAAACTAGAGAATAAGGCCAACTGCTCCTTCCATACCATTGAAGAAAAAAGGTTGACAGCTTATGAACTCTTTATAGTTTCCCTTTCTTGCTATAGGAGTTCTAGTAGGTCTGGTGATCCTATTGGGATTGTTAGTACTTGCCATTGTTACAGCTTGTACTTCCAGAGCTGCGGCAACACTGTCAGCAACTAGTTTCCTGATGGCAGCCTGAGTCATGGCTGGTGCTTCAGATGTTGATGTCCTTTTGGGAGGCATTCTATCAACATAAAACAACACGTAATAAGAAATATCACAAGTCTTTCCTTAAAAATTATTACAATAGTGATATTGAAATCATGGATACTTATTTGATATGAATTCTAATAAGCATCTGACTTATTAGGTTTCTCGGGGACTAGTTTATTTTCTAAGAGTCACGGTAAAATTCATAATGATATCTAACTTTGTGAAGATAACCTTATCAAAAGGATAGTCTAGAGATGATAGTTAATTAACTTAACCGGTAATGAAGATCCTAATGATGAAGACGAAGATGAGAGATCGTAATATAGAATATAGGATGAGTATGAAACAATGACGTATAACGGGATCACCATTATATTATATCATGAACAACTTTCCTTTGTACTGTACATAGTCAAAATTTGACAAGTGTTGTTATTTATACCACACATCCCGGGGCTAGGTTCTAACAAAAGCTATAACTAGAATCTAATCTAGTAGTCCGATGGTCCTTCCTGGATGTTCTTGTGTTCATAGATTGCATCTAGAAGACTTTCCTTATCTGCTTGGTGACGAACCTGGATATCTTCGATGATTTGTTCTTGATTAGCAATTTTGAAGCGAATTTGAGTACGAGCCTTTTGGAGTTCAGTTTCCAGATTGTCAAAATCTTGTTGTATGATCACTCGAATTTTTCCAAGACCTTCTATTTTGTCTTCCATGTACTCAATGTGGTCAAAAGAGAGGTCATCTAGGTGATTCAAAATTTCCTTAATTTGTTCCTCGTAGCGTTCTAAACTTGTCTTACGAGAGCTTTCTCCCATCTCAAATTCTTGAGGTAGGGCAGGAGTAGAGGAGGATGATCGGTCACGGCCTCGTTTCTTAGGTGGCAATAATTCCTCACGAAGAAAGAATTCTTGAGGATTAAATATTGGTGATATCATTGGAGATGGAGGCACAATAGTGTTGGCGATGGAATAGGAACTTGTGGTGGAATAATAGCATTATATGCATGCATGACCTTCATATAGGGATCATCATGAAAAAGTGAAAGAGTTGGTGAAGCTATTGGAACTAAACTAGATGAATTATTTGAAGATTCAGAAGAAGTATTTCTCGGTGAAGCTGGGGAATAGTCCGGAGAAGCTGGGATATAGTCTGGAAAGTTAGAGGAAAAAGCATCCTCAATATCAGAAGTAAGATGGTTGGGAGAAGACATCACTCTGTTAACAACCAAACGGTAAATAACATAAGTTATTTATATAATACTATAATAGTTATGTATCTTCACATACTATTTTGGAAATGTAGTGGCACGGAGGACTTTCTTGGATGGAAAAAGAAAAGTAGTTATAGTTAAGGTTTCAACCTTGCTCTCTGTAACACCCCTATTTTGACAAATATAGCAGTGGAAGCTAATCTGGGGTATTACTTCATAATACAACAGTCATAATCATAGAAAACGACTCGTAAATAGACGTTTTTGGAAAATTTAGTTATCATTCGATTATTCATTAGAGTTTTACAAAAAGAGAGATCCCAAAATCTAGAAACATAAACTTTGAATGATAACTGTTTAGCCATCTTCAAGTCCGTGTCACTCTGTGCCATAAGTTGCTCAATTACCTGAGATAAACATGCTAAAAAGATCAACACAATGGTTGAGTGAAATTCATAGGTTTATGATAAATAGTTTGAATACAAGTCATCATTAATAGTAGGTTACGTTGTTATACACCCATAATAGTAATAATTGCAATGAGTACAATTATTATAGAAAACACTATTATTGCCCTAAGCTCATGACACCGAATCCTTGAGATAAATAATCACAAGTAGTTGCCCCAACAGGTGCCTTTGTCAAACACCCGTATAGATATTCAAATGAAGTGCGTTTGGTTACTAGAAGGTATAGGTACACCAACGAGGGAGTTTAGTCCCAAATAGATCTATTCACAACATTCACGCTTACTTCGCAGAGTAATTAACGGTTCATGATAGTGGGGTCTTAATGGCAAAAGTAGGGACTTAGGCAATAATGCACCATGATATCATACAGTTGAAAAAACACTTATATTCATGGTTTATAACATTTATTCCCTTCGCGGGTTTATGAAACATTTCAAAGATTTAAAATGCGAGGCTATGAACTCACTTTAATAGGGAAATCTGATTGATGGCAAAAGTATATCAAATGAAAGCAACGGCCTTGTCACGCAACCTGGGGTAATACGTCAAGTCTTAGTTTGATTGTTTATGTTTCAAAACTTTATGAAGTTTAACATACATATTACTTAAATTTATTAATTTATGGAAATATTGTATCACTGTTTGGGCTATCATAATCCAGAAGTCATGCAGTAAACGTTTGAGGAGTCAAGACACTTTAAATTGTAAATCCAGCAAACTCGTCAAAACATATACTCAAATAAAACCCCTAATATGAAATTCAATAGTAACGTGATACGATATGATTTTGAATTTCTTCAAAAGCTAGTCGATGATAAATTACGTTAAATATATAATATAATTGATTTATAACGCGTCGATCGTTAATTATCACGATAAATGTGTCGGGTTTTAATAAAATCGAGTTTTATAATATTTATATATATTTTCATAATGTATATAAAAATATTATATTTTATATTTTTAAGTATGCAAAAATGGCAATATATACCCTTGATTTATATATTTTTATCAAATTAACCCTTTTATATAACTTTTAAAATCTTTAAACCCTTATCTTTAAAGAATGGCAAAATACGCCCTTGTGATTTTACCTTTAGGAATATTACATTTTCAGCCCCTCTAGTTATAATATCAAAATATTTATAATATATACCCTTTGCATGGATTCGATTTGCAAAACAAGTCCAAAATCATAAACTTGGTATTTTTCAATATAAAAAGTAATTTGCAGGTTATAGCTTATTATAATAAGCTAGAATAAGTTAGAATAAATAAGTTTTATGAGCTTATAGCTTAGCAAAAGAGCTTGTGAGCTTAAAATAAAAAATGGGGCGCGTTTGGTTTAAAAAAATTCAAAACGCATGGGTTTGTGATTCAAGAGATTAAACAAGAGTTTACACATGATCATATAGAGCATATGAAAGATTTAAAACTGATTATGAGCTTATGGAACAAGATATAAGCTTACTTGAGCTTAAATGGGTCAAAATGAGGGTTTTGGGTTCGTACGCCTAGAAAATGACTTCAAGACCTTCCTTCTCTTGATTCTTGGCTTCAAAACAGCTTATACTTCCTTCCTTGATCTTCCTTAGCTTTTTTTAGAACTTCATTTGTGTGTATGATGAATTTTGAGGTATGTTTGAAAGAGGTGGAGGTTTCGGCTTTATATAGGGTTGGAAAACCCTTGGTGGCTAAGTTTCCTTAGAGTAATGGCCAAGGTTTGTGTAGAGTGATGACCAATGAAGCCTAGTGATGAGTATTGAAGGCTAGAAAAATAGCTAAGCAAGGTGTGAAGGTGTGGAGGGAGGCATGGCATTCTAAGGGTGACAAGGAGACTTGGAGCTCAAATTGGGTGATGGAGGTTCTTATGAGGTGGTAGGGTGGTAGCTTGAGGTGCTAAGAAAGCTAGAAAGGTGGTGACAAGGTATGGTGATAGCTAGCTTGGTTTGAAATGGGTTTAAAATAAAAATAAGGGTGTCAGGTTGGTCTTGATTTCGGGTTAGGGTTTTTGGATTTAGGACGTGGATTAGGGTTAGGGTTAAGGATTAAAATGTTTAAATGTTGTGCATTAGGAGCTTGTACTTAAAGCTTAATGATGTGGTACAAAATTCTTAAGAAAATGGAGGGAAAATGACAAAGTTTGAATTCGTGCTATATTAATTTTTACTTTGAGCTTTAAGGACTTGTACATTGACTTGGAGGGAAATTATATTTCAAATTTTTTGCATTGATTACTTATAAACATGCCTTTTAAAATTGTACATTTATTTTGTATGCAATTATTACATAAAGTTAGGGTTTTGATATAAACGTTAACGGATAAAGTTCATTTAGCAACAATGTCATGAAAACTACGTTAAATAGATAATGCACATGGTATAGAGGATATTAAAATATTGACTTGACATATTAAGACGTTTACTTGATATAAACGTAGATAGAATTGGCATAGGTAGTTGCGTGAGTTTGTTTACTTTAGTTATGTAAACTACGTTACATAATGGGATAAAGCGAAAAAATTCCCTATAAAGAGGTGGTATATATAGATGTTACATTGTATCTAATTTAATAGATGGATATTACATTGCATCTAATTTAATAGATGGATATTACATTGCATCTAATTTAATAGATGGATATTTATATTGATGAAAATTGCGGGTTGTTATACATACCTATATGATAACTAGAAGATAATACAAAAACACCATGTCCATTCAAACCCAAGAAACCGACACATATCACATTATAAGAACATTATTGTCTTATGTAGAACGTATATAACCCCATGCATAAAAACTAGTGTTCTTATAAGATTATATAATATAATATAACACTTTGATTGATGGGTTGTGCCGATAAAAGTGAATCGAGGATTTTACTAAGATATGTCACACACAACCATAAGTTCTACTCATTATCCCGACCAAAACTCTCCAAAACAACTAAAACTTTACACGTATAAATTTAAAAACCCAATTTGAAATTGTAAATAAACGAAAACATGATACATACATGCAAATATATGATTCTAACGTTATTGATCCAGCTGTCGTTTATGCTCCGATTTTTGTTAGTTTGTGTACAACGTTTTATGAGAGTGTCTATTTGCCAGCAAACCACGATCCTTATATACCCTACCAAAAAATATCAAAATGACGTCGTCCCACTTAATCTTAAATGACACCGGCCATTTTAAAACGAGAGCATTCCACCCATACACAATGTCGTTTGGGCCAACTTGAGTCTCAAATGGTCCGGTTAACACCAAAACGACATTATTTTTGCACTCTTAAAATGCTGTCGTTTGCTTCGCTATTGTATATAAGGGTAATAGGTTAATGTAATAATATAATAACAAACTTTCAAGGTTTTATCAATTTTAGTAACTAAACTATATTCATCTTATGTTTAAGTAATTTAAAATAATTCTTACATACCATTATATATAGATGTATTAGAGTTAGCTATTGACAGTATGTCACTACGCTTGGCCGGCCCACTTAATTTTCTCAGTTCGACGTCTTGTTCTTGCTTGTAAACCACTTACGAAAAGGATTGTAGGTGTACGAAGCCTACCCGGTCGGCTTCCCATTCTGTCCCAACCAGCCAATCTCCTCTTGATTCATCTTACTAACAACAATTATGACACTTACACAATACCAAGATTAGTTCTTTTTTTAAAGGCCTAAATTTATTAACGGCTTCAAGTTAGAGACCAAACAACTACAAACATACACCAAAACACCCCTTTAGACAATTGGCATTTCTCAATTAGCATAAATAAACTTCATATTAATCAAACCTCTCCAACCCGTGCAAACTTAAACACACCTTAAATATGCACAACTTAGTTACGTAACGCGACCACCCGTTGCCACACCTGATAAGTAAACCCACAAAGCCGCACCTTTGGGACCTCTCCACAACCAACATAACTTATAACTCCAAGTCTTTAACGAATCGATAATCAACCGGAGGGTAAGGATTGATTATACATGATCACTCCCTTTTTGATAAAAAGAGCTTCGCGTAACTCTATGAGCCGGTAAACCACAACCAACGGGCCTTCGATAGCATGCATTAGATACGCATATATGTCTAACTTAAACCTCATAGGTGTGAACTGAGCCCTTTTCATTGCATAACATACATCAATTGGGATTTGACATTCGAAAATCCCATATCGCATTATAAAGAAAAGTAGCTTATACTACGACGAGCAGCCACCACCAATGGCGAAATCCTAAATCTTCATTCTTCCTCCATCCATCATTGAATCCCTAATCCACCATTCATTCGTCTACGAAACCTTAAACCACCATCCATCCATCATCAATCAATCCTTACGAATCCCTAAACCACCATCTCACATAACCCTAAATCCTTTGGTTTTTTTTCCACCACCAAATCCTATCAATGAAACACTACCTTAATTCTGTGGAAACAATTTAACCCTTCCTTTACCAATCATGGGAAAACAATTTAAATCTATGGATCACAACGGGTGGACTTGGATTACTCGAAACAAAAACTCAAAATCGATTTGAAATCCCTATCAAAATGAGATCAAGAAAGTTTCTACCTCCTTTTACGTGATGAACATGCCTCCGGAATTAACATCAAAAGGACTTTGGACCATGTGCGCCCCCTATGGCAGATTGGTTGATACGTTCATTGCCAATAAACTATCTAAAGGAGGTAAACATTTTGGTTTTATCAGATTTATTGGCGTTAAGGATGCTAATGTTTTCGTGAAAACCTTGTCTAACATTTGGATTGGTAGTTATCACATTTTTATTACCCCTGCCATTAACCAACGCTCGAACCCTATTACTAATCCTAAACCTCAAACAACAAACTTGACTCAATCTTTCAACAACCCCTCCATTCAAAATGCCTTCCCTATATTGACCACTAATGTCACCAAAAACACTATTCCAGCAACCAAAGCTGAGCAACTAAAACAAAACACCAACCCTTCTCACACCAATCCAAAACGCATCATCACTTTCAATGACCAAGACCTCATTAATGTGATAAATACAGACTCAATTCTCCTTGTGAAACTGAAAGATATTGACTCCATGAGCAACATGTACACCATATGTAGGAATGAAGGCTTTTCAGACTTGAACATCCATCATGTTGGTGGGTATTGGATTTGGATTTAATTCCCCTCATCTTCAGCTTGCTCCAAATTTCAAGAAAACGAAAGCCTCAAAAAGCTATACTAGGTAAAAAGAGCACCCTCATCCAACTTTACAGTAGATGAACGTATTCTTTGGATTGAAATTAGTGGACTACCTCTTTGTGCATGGGGCTCTAACGCGTATAAAAAGATTGCATGCAGCTTTGGGAAATTTCTCTTCTTTGAAAAGGAAGACTCGAGTGCTTTGAGCTCGGGTAGGGTTTGTATCTCTTCTAAATCTCATGGCTTAATTTATGAAAATGTTCAAGTTGAAATTAATAATGAGCTATTTGAGGCAACCGTTCATGAAATTGGTTCTTGGTGTATCAAAATCATTGATGACTACATTGATCTCTCATCGAATGACAATATTAAGGATGTGGATACTTCATCTGAGTCCATTGATGACCATTTAGTTGACGATTTGGAATACATGCAAAACAATCACAACAACATTGTTAATCAAGTCTCCAAACAAAAAATGGATAACAACGAGGAAAATAAACAAGGCGAAGAAGATATTCATTTGATAGTCCCTCAACAGCCACCAAAGGAAGAAGCTAATAATAAAGAGTCAAATTCTGAATGCAAGGCCGAATCTTCTGATTTAAGTCTACCCCCTGGTTTTGAGTTCATGAAAAAGAGTTCCTTTTCCTCTAGTAAATGCTCCACATCATTTGCTAGATTTAGGAAGAAAGATATCAAAGGTGTTTCTCTCATTCACGAGCCTAATCAAATTATTGATGTTGAGAACTCACTTGGTTATGATGTTAGAGGTTGTAAAAGAACTCTAAATGAAATGATCAATGGAATCAGGATACACATGGTTGTGGATCAAAGATCTTTGCATTAAACACAATGTGCATTTTCTAGGAGTCTAAGAATAAAAAATGACATGTCTTGAGCTTTTTAGGCTCAAATCTATGTAGGGTAATTTTGCTTTTGATTATGTTTGCAGTATGGCTCGGGGTCGTTCTGGTGGTCTCATCTCTATGTGGGACCCCAATTTTTTCTCAAAGGAGTCCATTTGGTGCGATGATTCTTTCATTATTATCAAAAGGAAATTGGAAAAACGTAGTGGGAGATTATTACATGGTGAATATTTATGGTCCTCAGGACTAGGTTTCTAAGCTCGCCCTATGGAATCGTCTTCAAGACTTCATGCATCATCATAATGGCTCCTAGATTATGTTTGGAGACATGAACCCTGTCAGGAATGAGCAAGAAAGGGTTGGTTCTAGTTTTAATAAAATTGAAGCTGATTATTTTAACTCTTTCATTGATGCTACAGGTTTGGTTGACCTCCCTATTGGAGGGCGTTGTTTTACTTGGATGAATAAAGCATGTATTAAGCTCAGTAAACTCGATCGTTTCCTTATTTTAGAAGATGCGATTGATTTGCTCCTAGACATTCGTATTACTGCTCTTGATAGGATATGGTTAGATCACAACCCTATCCTCCTTCATGTTGACAAAATTGATTTTGGCCCCTCTCCGTTCAAATTGTATAATTCATGGCTCTTGAGAGATGGTTTTGACGATCTCATCAAATCCAAATGGGATTCGTTCGACTCCAATAATTCCGGATTCCCTATCAAATGTCATGAAAAGTTCCGTATTCTCAAAGCTAAGATTCGGCAATGGAACAACAACAACAAGACTATGGAGAGAAACAAAAAAGCTGCAGTTCTTGAGGAATTATCCTACATTGAAAAGAAAATCGATAAGGGTTCTGCCTCGCCTTCTGACACTAAAATTGCCTTAATCTTCTTCATGAGCTCGAAAACATAGATAAGTTCGCTTCGATGGATCTCATCCAAAAAGCTCAGGTCAAATGGGATATTGAAGGGGATGAAAACACAAAATTCCTTCATGGGTTAATCAATCAGAAAAGATGAAATCAGATGATCAATGGTATTATGGTTGAAGGCAATTGGATTACAAACCCCAGATTGATTAAAGATGCATTTTTTCTATTTTACAAAGTCAAATTCTAAGCCCAAGACTCCCAGGTTTCGTTCCCTAATCTTCCTCATTCTCAAACCCTTAATAGCATGGATCAGGATTATTTTGAAAGATTGGTGACTCACGAGGAAATCGAGGAGGCCGTTTGGGATTGTGGTAGTAGTAAAGCTCTAGGTCCTGACGGATTTTCCTTTGCTTTTGTGAAAAAATACTGGGACATCATTAAGAAGGACCTGCACAATTTCATTAATTCCTTCTTTGCCTTATGTGATATGCCTTATGGAGCTAACTCCTCCTTCTTCACCCTCATTCCTAAAGTTAACAATCCCACTCTCATCACTGATTTTCATCCTATATCACTCATTGGCATCCACTACAAGATCATTGCCAAGATTCTAGCAAGCCGGTTATCTAAAGTGATTGATAAGATTGTTAGTAAAAAGCAATCAACATTTATAGCTGGACGTCAAATTTTTAACGGCCCTATCATTCTCGGTGAAATCATAGAAACAAAAAAAGAAAAAAATAGCTTCTCATTTTTAAAGTGGATTTTGAGAAAGCTTTTGACTCTATTAGCTGGAATTACTTAGATCATATTCTTGATAGTCTCGGATTTAGACTTAAATGGCGTTCTTGGATCAAAACCTGCCTTTTATCTTCAAGAGCCTCTATTCTTGTCAATGGTAGCCCTACGTCTGAATTCTCTATCAATCGTGGCCTTAGACAAGGAGATCCCTTATCTCCCTTTATTTTCATTCTTGTCAAGGAAGGTCTTTATAATGCCTTCGCTGATGTTGTGGGTAATGGTCTGATCAGTGGTATTAATAATAATAACTCGTCTATCAATATTTCCCATCTTTTTTTGCAGATGACATGATAATTACTACTGGCTGGAACGCTAGAGATCTAGAAAACATCATTTGTGTTCTCCATGTTTTCTATCTTGCTTTGGGGTTCAAGATTAACATCCATAAATCTAATATCTACGGTATTGGGGTTAACGAGGATGAGGTTTATAATATGGCTAGTAACGCGGGATGTATTGCAGGTAATATCCCTTTTAATTATCTTGGTCTTCCTATTAGATCCAACATGAAATCCATTGCCAGCTGGAAGATGTTAATTGATTGTTTCCGATCGAGACTCTCAACTTGGAAAGCCAGTCTCCTTTCTATAGGGGGTCGTTTGACCCTTATCAAGTTTATGTTAGGAAGTCTCAGCATCTATTACCTCTTAATTTTTAGAGCCCCTAAATCAGTCCTCAATGATTTGGAAAGAATTCTGTCTAACTTCTTTTGGGGAGGTAATCAAGATGGCAAGAAAATGGCATGGGTCAAGTGGCCTATTATCTTAAATTCTTATGATAATGGAGGTTTAAACATTGTTAGTCTTAAAGCTTTTAACCTTGCTCTTCTCTAAAAATTGCATTAGAGGTTGTTCACTTCTCCAAATGATCTATGGGTTAAAGTCGTTAAAGCTTTTCATGGTCATGAAGGTAGTTTTGATAATAATGGCTGCAGTTTAAAGGTTACATAGACTAACATTGTTGGATCCTCAAACTTCCTTCACTCGAAAGGTATCATTTTGAATAATTCTTTTCGTTTTAATACTGGTTGTGGAACTCATATTCATTTTTGGAAAGATATATAGGTTGGCAATGCCCCTCTCTCTATTAGGTACAATCATCTTTACCGCCTTGATCTAGATAAAGATTGTCTCATCATCGACCGTATCATTAATGGTCAATGGCATTGGAATTGGTCCAGGACCAATATTGGTGTTCGAAATCTTGCTTTTTTCTCGAGATGCTGAATGAGATTGGCCAACTCAATATTGTTGCTAGCGAATGTTTGGAATCTTGGCCTAAATGCTACTTTTACGATAAAGGATGCTCGTAATATTATTGACCAAAAGACTCTTCCTTCTCTTCCTTCTACTTCTTGGGACAAAATCATTCCCCGTAAGGTTAATATTTTTATATGGAGATTGTCATTGGATCGGCTTCCTCACAGGTTGAATATCTCTTTGTGTGGAATGGATATTCCGGCTATTTCGTGTTCCTTTTGCAATGCTAATCTGCTAATCATATTTTCTTTGAATGCATTATTGCTTCTGATTTATGGAAGCTCGTGTATAGATGGTGCGAAATCCCCTTTGTCCAAGCTTTATCTTTTGGGCGTTTAAAGATTGGTTATCCTCTTGGCATGCTCCTAAAGAAAAGAAATAATGGATTTTCATCATTTCTACCTCGGTTCTTTGGTAGCTTTGGAGATTCCGAAATAGTGTTACTTTTAACTCTCAACCGTTAAGGAAAAGTGACATTTTTGATTTTATCCTAGACGGATTGGCTGAAGTCCCCTCTAATGACTGCGTGTTTAGACAATGGTTGATTGCTTTGTTTCAGAAGGCTTCTTTCTTGTCTCGCCTTCTTCTTCAGGGCTTGTTTGGGGTTTCTTCAAAAACTACCTCGGAGTGAAAACAGGTGGCTTGGCTTCCGTGGTGGGGGTTTTTCTTTTGGCGGAGTAAAAACCGAATGTTCGGCCTCTGTTTCAAAAGTTTTTTCATCCCTTTAGTTTCCCTCACAGTTAAAGTCCCGGGTTACATCTTTATGCTTTTATTTTTTGTAATTCATATGTACTTTTAAGTTTCTAGCTCCTTGCTAGACTGTCTTTTTTCATTATATTATCAGTCGTTCAAAAAAAATAGCTTGTGAGAGAGGTTTATAAATAAGAAAGGAAGGATGTGACTATAAACAGGCATGTTAAATTCCTTTAAAAGCCGAATGCGAATATCTTCCTCGCAAGCTTATGATTTGAGTTTTATAAGTTTACGAGTGATGACATATAGTAGGTATACCAAGCCTTCGGGCTTGGGTCACACTACCACTTGGGCTTCTGGGCCCAACTTAGCAGTCATGGGCCAAAACTAAACCTAATCCTGCACTGGTAACGACCCGAACACAGCAAAACGGATGCGGACCTAACTATAGGCTACTTCCGTCTACGGAAAACACACGCGTCCATACACATGATTACTGCGGAACCTTGCCCGACAAGGGACCCACTACGACCACTAACGAAACAAACTAAATATTAGGAAACCCTAATATTCCACTCGCTTATAAAAGGGACCCTCTGACACAATAAACAATATGATTTTCTCACTCTACATACACACACTTTCTCTCTCTACATGTTTACTTACTCTCACGCCAGAGTCTAATCGTAGGGTCCGTCCCCACGGTAAGGCTAACGGTTTTTATTTGATTGTGCATGAAATCATCTCACCTCTCTTGCTCTAGTACAAGATCTGACACTCAAATCATTCGGAGGCCCGGTTCAACGAAGGATTTGAGCCCTACTCTAAGCCCGACACTTATTTTGTACTAACAAGTGGCACCATCCATGGGACCCTAACACAACCACGTTTCTGAAATACTCATCATGAGCACTCGCGAACAGCACACCCCGACCATTCCCACGTCCGCCATGCGGAACACCAGGGAAAAAGTGGTCTATAAGGTCTCGAGGAGCCTACGTCTGACGAGGTCCTAAGAGAACTATGCGACAAAAACTACCACCAACTGTTGCCGCTCATTGCTGAAAAAAAGAAAAAAGAAAAAGAGCAGCAAGATAAGCTCAACGCAGTAAAGGCACGCCTACTCTACGGTGATGAATCAGGAAGAAATCCAAGAAATCATGAAGAGTCGTACTACTCCGAATCCAAGACGCCAACCGCCCGGACAGAGCCGAGAAGGAAGCATGGAAGTAAGCATTCCTGAAGCCCATCACCAATTGCCAGTGTCTTCAAAAGACTCAGACGAAACAGACCTCCTTTACTTGGGCCCAGGCCGCAAAAGGAGGGTGGTGTATTCAATAGGTTGGGGGAAAGAACAAAGCGCATCCGCACGTTCTGACAGCCGCCATAGTTTCCACGTGAAGGGAACCAAAGTGCAACCAAGGAAGCATCATCACATGGGTACATCGCCCCAAGGAAACATCAGATATTTGGAGAGTAAAGACAATGAGGGAGGTCACTGGAAATCCAACTCAAAGAGGCACATGTCAAATACCTACGAGGATGATCTCTCTCAGCCTTGGACGTGTGAGGAAAGAAACCCTTTCACACCTCGGATCTGGCATTTCAATTTCCCAAGGACAAGGATGCCTAGCAATGTCAAGACATAAGATGGAAGCAGTGATCCGAAAGACCACTTAAAGCTATTCCAGTCTGCTGCAAAAACAGAAAGGTGGGCAATGCCAACTTGGTGCCATATGTTCAACTCAATGCTCATTGGAAATGATAGGGTCTGGTTCAACAAGCTCCCAAAAGAATCCATTGATAGCTATAAAGATATAAGAGCAACATTGAGGGGAAATTATCTCTAGCAAACAAAACACATCAAGGATCTGGTGGAAATACACCATATCAAGCAAAGAAATGGAGAATCCACATAGGACTTTATGGAAAGATACAAAGCAGAAGTCCTGGACGTAGAAGGAGCACCAGAATGAATGAAGATCTCCGAATTCATGCACGGGATAACCAACCCTGAGTTGAACAAATGTTTATACGAGAAAATCCCAAGATTAATAGACGAAATATATAGGGTGACTACGTCTTTTCTGAAAGGGGAAGTCGCCGCATTCAGTCATAGTTAGAAAAAAGCACCCGCGCCGTGGAGGAAACCAGAAGAAGGAAACAAGACAAATTTCAAAAAGGGTTTCAAAAACAAGAAAAGGTCGGATCAGAAGCCAGATAGGTTTTCACTCCTTACGAAAACCCCGAAAGAAATTTTTGCTTTAGAAAAAGGAAAATTCAAGGCTCCACCACCAATGGTAACTCCTGTGGAAAAAAGGGATCCAAACAAGTACTATGAATTCCATGCGGATACGGGGCATAACATGGACGAATGCATGTAGCTGAGGAAGCAGATAGACGATATGGTTAAGTCAGGTAAATTGTCGCAATTCATCAAAGAATTAAAATAGAACAACAAGCCAAAGGCACAAAAGAAGGGGGAAACGGCCAAAAAAGACAAGCCCCTAGCCATCTTGATGATTCAACCGTGGGAGAGGGTAGCCAAACAAAGGGTCACCCATTGTTTCTCTCCAGAGACATTAATCTCTTTTCCATCTTTAGGAGAGGAAGATGGAACGAAAGGACTAATGATCATCGAAGCTGAAATAGGAGGGCACTTCGTACACTGGATATACGTGGAAGGAGGAGCATCCTCAAAAGTTCTATATGAACATTGCTTCGTCAGGGTCCAGCCAGAAATAAGAAGCCAAATGATCCCAGCTACCACATCACTCATAGGATTCAGTGGAGAAACCATTTGGCCGATATGCCAGATATCCCTACTAGTAAAGATAGGTGACGAAGAGCATTCCACTTCCGTATGGATGAACTTCATGGTTATCAGGTCACCATCCCAACACAATGGAATAATAGGTAGGACGGGTATAAGAAAGATCTGTGCCGTACCATCCACGGCACATGGAATGTTAAAATTCATTGTCAAAGGAGGAACGATGACGATACGAAGCAGCATAGTCATCCTGATGGAATGTGCAATGATCTTCGGACCTAACACACAACACCCCATGACCTGTCAGGTGTTGGAGGAAAAGATAAAAGTGGCCATTCATCCTGAATACCCTGAGCAAACAATAGCCATAGGATCTACCTTAACAGAAAAGGGATGCAAATAACTATGTGCTTTGCTCGGACAAAACCTGGATGTTTTTACACGGAAGACAGCAGACATGACGGGCATCCCGCGGTACATAGCGGAGCACCGCCTAAATGTCCGAGAATGAAATAAAGCGATCCAGGAGGAAGTGGAAAAATTGGTAGATGTCAGAATCATGAAAGAAGTCCATTATCACAGCTGGCTATCTAACCCGGTCATGGTCAAGAAACACGATGGGAGCTGGCGAATGTGTGTGGATTTCAAAGATCTAAACAAAGCATGTCCTTAGGATGGTTATCCCCTACCGGAGATAGATTGGAAAGTACAGTCTCTTTGCGGATACCCTCTCAAGTGCTTCCTGGACGCATACAAAGGGTACCACCAAATCAAAATGGTAGAGCAGGATGAAGAAAAAACCGCATTCATCACGAGCCAAGGGATATTCTGTTACACAAAGATGTCATTCGGCTTAAAGAATGACGGGGAAACCTATCAACGCTTATTAGACAGGGCATTCCAAAAGCAGATCAGACGCAACCTGGAAGTATATGTCAACGACTTGGTTATAAAAAGCCACACGGAAGAAGAAATTATCCGAGACATAGCAGAAACTATTTCAAAAACTTCCGGCAACATAAACATGAAACTACTAAAGCCAAAAAGTGCACCTTTGGAATGCAGGAGGGGATGTTCTTGGGCAACCAAAGGAACGCGACGGGCTGAAAGTATGTCCAGACAAAGCAGACGCTGATCTTTAGCTAATGTCTCCGTGATGCCTTAAGTGTACAAAAGCTGAGCCGTGAGGAGGGAAACTAGCATAGTTTAAACAAATTTCTATCAAATGTAGCTAAAAAAAAAATTTTTCTCCCCCCACTTTTTACCGTTCTTCAAAACCCTAAAGAAGTGCACAAAGAAGAGCGATTTCCAATGGACTCAGGAAGCCGAAATAGCCTTCAGACAGATGAATAAACTCATTGCGGATCTCCCAATGTTGACCACACTAAAGGAACGGGAAGAGCTAAGCATATACTTAGCCGCGACCAAGGAAGCTATTAGTACAGTCTTAATGACTGAAAGGGAGGGCAAGCAAATGCCAGTGTACTTTGTGAGCCGTGCCCTACGAGGGTCGGAGATTAACTACACCCCCATGGAAAAACTAGTATTAGCCTTGCTCAGCGCAAGCAGGCGATTGAAAAGATACTTCCAAGCACACACAATTGTTGTAATCACAAATCAGCTAATAAAACAACTACTGTCAAACTCAGAAATCACCAGAAGGATGCTAAGGTGTAAATTTGAGCTAGAAGTATATGACATCCAATACAGGCCAAGGATATCAATCAAAGGAAAAATATTGGCGGATTATATCTTGGAACGACCGGAGGAAGAATCCCCAGATGAACTCATGACAGAACCAGAAGAACTATTGGAACCCTGGACTTTGTTCACAGATGGGTCATCATGTATAGATGGTTCCAGAGCCGGGCTAATACTAACAAACCCGGAAGGGGTCGAATTCTCATACGCCATGAGGTTTAGGTTTGAGGCCACCAACAACGAAGATAAGTATGAAGCATTAATAGCCGGTCTCCGAATCGCAGAATAAATGGGTGTAAAAAATCTTCAAGCAAACGTAGACTCACAGCTTGTAGCCAACCAGGTCAATGGCTCTTACATTGCAAAGGAGTCAGGTATGGTCCGGTACTTGGATAAAGTAAAAATGCTCACAAGTAACTTCAAAGAATTTTCCATCAAGCAAGTACCGCGAAGCGAGAACAAGAAGGCGGATGCCCTAAGCAAAATTAAATCTACAAGCTTGGCACATCTTAGCAAGTAAGTACTTGTGGAGGAACTAAATGAAAAGTCTATAAATGAGAAGGAAGTCCTCGCTATAGTAGAGGAGGAAGGACACACATGGATGACACCCATATTCGAATACCTCACAAATGAAATCATTTCAAAAGACAAAAAGAAAGCAAGGGCGGTACGTCGTAAGGCATCCAGGTATGCCGTGATCAATGGAACGTTATACAATAAATCTTTCTTGGGACCATGGCTCTGGTGTGTTGGACCACTTCAAGCAAACTACGTCCTTAGAGAAATACACGAAGGATCTTGCAGCATGCACTCCGGTCCTAGATCCGTGGTCGCTAAGGCTCTCTGGACAGGATATTACTGGATGATAAGTGTAAAATATACATATCCATTTATGCTTAAAATAGCCCAATTAAACCCAAAACAGACCAAAAATGGCAACAATATGCTTGTATTTGTGTTTTGTGTGTGCAGGTACGGATATATCAAAAATCACAAGAAAACAGTCAAAAACGAGCAAGCACGGACACGAGAATCAGAAGAGTACAAAAAGAAGCCAAAGAATCAAAGCCGAAGCCAGAAAAGTCAAACCCGCAGTCAAATCCAGTCAACATGGTCAACAAAAAGTCAACCAATAAAAGACAAAACCCAAAAACATTCCATTTTCACCCTCCAAGTTTCACCAAAGTCCAAAAATAACCCCTCACCCCTTATTGGGCCCAAGAACTCTTAATGGGCCTGATAATCCCTAAAAACCCTATGTTACTATACCCGGATACCAAAAGCCCATCCATAAGCCCAATTACTAGCCCATTCCCTTTTGTTATTAAACTCCAGGGACCATTCCTGCAATTCCTGAAACTAGTTTATAACTAGAAAATGAGAAAACAAAGAAAGGGACTAGAAATGTCAATTCCCCAAAGTTCAAACAGAATTACCCTTTTCAGTTGTAAAATTGGGCGCGAATTCAATGTTACTGTTCATCTCCTTCTCCATTTCACCAAGCAGTAAAAAGAGAGGGCAAATAGAAATTGAGGGCTTTATTGGACAATTCATGGGGTCGTATACATGATGGCAGGGTTAGAAAAGTAATCTCAAGGCCTCACTCACACTCAAGTCACACGTCATCTATGGTGGAAGCACAAATTTTAGTGGGTTTTGCTCTATATGCTCTCAGAAAAGAAGCACAAGTGTGCCTCACATGGATTGCCACGTTGGCAATCCGTGTGAGGTCACACAATGATCTAACGGCTAAAAAGCCATAACCAATGATTGGCAAGATCAAGGGCAGAGATTGATGGGTTGATTGAGAGCCTAGAAGGTTCTTTGACAGCTATAAAAAGCCTCAACTCACACACGCAGAAATACCTTTTTTTTTTACCTTTTATCTTTCTTTTTCTAGATTTTTAGTCACCTAGTGTAGCTTTTTAAATTGCTTATTGTAATTTTCTTTTAATCAGTTGTAATCCTCTTTAATATAATGTAATCAAGGTTTTCAGTTAATAAATTCAGTGATTGCTTTTACATGTTCTTAATCTCTTTTACTTATAAGCTCCATTTTCTTCACTAGTAACTCAATAAGCTACCATAAGCTCTTAAAAGTCTATAAGCTTTTGATTTGAGCTTAATACTGTCTTAATCTTATCTTAACAATTTAATCAGATTAAGTTCTATTTACCTTTGCAAATTTGGATTATGAGCTTATTTGGAAGAGAGATCAATAAAGGAAGGATCTCTACGGACTTAACTCTTAGCTTATTTATAAGCTAGGAGAGCTTGTAGCTGCCATTGTGGTTCCTCTTGTTTAGCTAGAGGCCAAAGTAAGTGTCCCTTTTAATTTCTAGCTTAAATAGTAATTAAGTAGCCTATTAAGTAAGATTTGCTTAATTGCTTAATCTATCTGCTTATTTAGTTGCTTATTATAGCTTAATTTAGTTTCATTTTGCTTATTAGTCAAGTATGCCTATCTATTTTTGCTTATCATAGTTTAGATCTCAAAGTTCATGTTATTTTCTTAAAAATCTTAAAAAAAATCAAAAATATCATTATATGTCTTAGATCTGCTTTATAGCTTAATCAGTTGTTGATTTGTGTTTGTCTAGTTTGTTATAATCTGATTTTCATCTGGTAACTAGGATTTATAAGGTAATTTTCATTTTAAAGCTTATGTTAAGTTTGTCATTCACTTTAAGGAGTGTTTGGTAAAAGTTAGTTTGACCTGAAAAGGTCAAATCCATTTGGTCCTTTTTCTCTAAACAGCTTAGCTTACTCAATTCATTTAGTGTATAAGAGGTTTTAGGGGTTAGTTTGCATTAAAAATCATTTGGTCCTTTTTCTCTAAACTGCTGTACCTTATGTGTATACAAGAAGGAGTGCCAAGGATAAAGGAAAGGCCATAATGGAAGAACCTGCTACTCCAAAGAAGGTTAAGAAAAGAACTCAAGTGCAGTTGAGTATGGATGAGGAGTTAGCTAGGAAAATGGAAGAAGAAGAAAGAATCAGATTTAATGCAGAACAAGAAGCAAGAGCTTTGCAAGAAGAAGAAGAAAGACTAAATCTGGAAGCAGCTAGGGAATTGCAAAGACAACTTGATCAAAGACAAGAGGTTCTAACTCAACCTATTCAATCTCAGGGAATTGACTAGAATGATCCAAGTGTACAAAGATATCATGCTTTAAAGAATAAACATGTGTCAATAGGTCAAGCAAGAAGGAATATGATAACATACTTGAAGAATCAAGGAGGTTACAAGGAGAGCAACTTTAAGAAAATGAGCTATAATGACATCAGACCAATTTTTGAAAGGGTATGGGATCATGTCAATACTTTTATTCCTATAGGGTCTGAAGTTAAAAAAGATTCTTCTAAACCAAGTGAAAGAGAAACTTCAAAAACAGTAGAAGAAGAGAAGGTTGAAGAAGAAGATGTGAATCCTGAGCCAGTGCTTATTGAAAAGAAAGCTGTTGAAATTATAAGAAAAACACTTGTAAGAAGAAGAGCAAGTGACAAACAAGGTCAAGACAGCTTAAAGACACAGAAGAAAAAGAAAGAAACAGCTGATTATGAGGAAGAAAAAGATGAATTAAGAATGTGGTTATCAGTAGTTCCAGATGAGGAAGAATTTGTAGATCCTGAAATCTTGCATACTAAGTTTCCTATAGTTGATTGGGAATCTCAAAGTTTAGGAAATATGCATGTTTACAAGATCATAAGAGCAGATGGAAACACTAGTTATCATAAAAC
This sequence comes from Tanacetum coccineum, assembly GCA_026074375.1. Lineage (NCBI taxonomy): Eukaryota > Viridiplantae > Streptophyta > Magnoliopsida > Asterales > Asteraceae > Tanacetum > Tanacetum coccineum. The sequence goes on from BQNB010000067.1 coordinate 32,530, forward strand.
CTTTAAGAGTATGCTGAAAATTTTTGATAGATATGACTTAGAGGTTTTACACAGGTTGGTAATGGAAAGATTTCAAGATAACACTCCAGAAGGATACAATTTGATGTTATGGGGTGATCTGAAGATACTAGTAGATCCTGAGCAAGATGATGACATCTGGAAGAATCAAAACCAGTGGAAATTAATCAGTTGGAAGTTGTATGAAACTTGTGGAGTTCACATGCTCATGGTTAATGGTACTTTGATGACTGTTCATCTGTTTGTAGAGAAAAAGTATCCACTCACCAAAGAAACACTTTAGAAGATGCTTAACTGGAAATTAGAAGCTGAAGCAGAAAGTTCTATGGCATTTGAGTTGCTAAAGTTTATCAAGACTCAGATTGAAGAACAATAAAAGTGTGTTTGAAAGCATCCTCAGCAAAAGAAGAATTGAAGATCTAATCCAGAAGAAACTTGAGATTTGAGAGTAAATCACAAGTTTAGGGGAGGATTGTTGGGATTCTGGAGCTTCTACAAGTTAATACTGCTGGCTCAAGATTAATACTGCTAGTGAAGACTTAATGGCTGAAGACTTAATGCTGTTAATGAAATTGAAGAAATAACAGTTTATCTATACTACAGATAGCTTCTATATCTCATCTCTATCACACTTTCTCTCACTGTTACCTACTGCCAGTACAATGTTAGGACTGCTCTGTAATAGTGAAGTCACGAGTTTACTATTTCTAGTTGATTAAGTACATCTGGTAGTCGATAATGCTACAGTGTATTTGACATATTAGTACTGTGTACTTATACTTGCTTCTGAGAACAATGCACAATTAGATATCTTATAGGAAAGGATATGCAATGAACTTTTATACGCAATTTTGTAATAGCCTCATTACGTGTTTACCCTTATGATGTAAATAAAAGGAACCCGTAGTCATAGTTAGTAGATTATAGTTCTACATAGATCAATAGAGATCGAGATTAGACAAATCATAAGTTTTTTGTAATCTGTAAACAAAAGGGCGGCAATCAAGTATAATACTTAAAGTTCTATTCTTTTGTGATTCATAATTATTGTTCTTCTTACGACATTATTGATTATAGTTTTACCTCTGCATCAATCAATTAGTATTTTTCATTGTTTCACTCAAACCATTGTATTATGGCCTATTAGATCTCATACTATCTAGATAACAAAATCCTTTAACACAGCGAAAGGTTATAAGATACCTACTATTCAAGTAAGGATCAACCAAACTACACACAACTACTATGTTTTCCTTACAGAGATTTAACTAGCTTACAGTAGTACATACACTAAACAAGTTTTCATTGTTCCCTTAACAGTATTAACCTTTTTAGTGAAATTAATGTTATTAGCTGCTGTTATTTTGTTAAAAGGCCTTCTAGTAGTTGAATATGCATTATTAATAACATTTTTCATGGGTCCTGCATTATTCACTGCTGTTCTTGATTGAATAGTATTAATTGGTCTAACCGCATTAACTAAAATTAGGCCAGACCTAGTTAAGACTGTTCTTGGAACCATGTTCCTTTTTGGACCAGGGTGAGTTAATTTAGAGAAATTATGTTTGTTCACCCTTTGAACATTGGTCTAAACTGGTTTTGCAAATCTTCCAGTATTATACCAGTTATTGCAATCATTCTTCAAATGATCAAGACTACCACACACATGACAAGCTTTGTTGAACATCTTAAAATTACTCCCTGATTTTTAAGACATCTGTTGGTTCCAGTTTCTCTTGTTTCCTCTAGGACTAGGTGTGTTTTGCCTATTTTCATCAACTGATATTTTCCTAGGAGATTTTACTTGCTCAGTAGACGTAACAAAGTTTATCTTAACAAAACTAGGTTTATTAAACATCTCAACTGTTTTAACCTTAGGCACATTTTCTTCATCACTATCAGATACCCAATCCTTAATAATTGGGGCTCCATTTCTTTCTTAGAAGTCTTAGGTTCATTAGTCTCAACAGTAGGATTTTCAACTACAGACTCACTAACAGACTTATTCACATCAACAAAATCATCTAGACTAGGATAAACTAAATCAGATTTTGGTGGCATAAAATTTCCAATATAGGGAGGTGGGATAGCATTATACCCTAATCTTGTTTTACACTTATCCATTATCTGTTTGTTTAGAAGTTTACTTAGGTTTTTTGATGAATTTTCAAATTTTTGTATAGTAAGTTGAACCTCATCTTTTTCTTTGGTAGCCAACTCTAACTTCCTTTTAAGCTCTGTAATATCTAAATTTCTTAAATAGATTTCTCATTTTAAGAGTTTTATATCTTCCTCATACACAAACTCATTTTTCTTAAAGACTAACAGTCTAGTTTCTACATATTCTAAACCAGTTTTATAAGAGATAGCACTTATCCTAGTTGTTCTTAAGTCTTTAACTAATTGTTCGTTTTGTTCTTTTAGATCTTTTACACATTCTAAACAAGATGAACAACAATTTGAGTCATTAGATACCTTAGAGTTTGTAGAAGAACTTGAACTTGTTGAAGAATAAACTATGAGAGCAAAATTGGTTGGACCTTCTTTTGCTTGGTCACTCCAATTATAGCCAAATCCATCACACTGAGACACTAAGGCATTTGAAGTAGTTTCCTCAACTGGCACAGTCCTTCTGATAGGTTCCCTGTTCTTACTGTCTTGATTCTTGGGTGCCCTGCACTCCCTTGCAAAGTGTCCTCTCTTGTAGTAGTTGAAACACTCTACCTTGGACTTGTCAAACCCAATTCTTTCTTTGTTGGCCATGTCCAGCTTCCTTCCAGTATTCTTCAGGAATCTTCTTGCCCTCATAGTCAGCATAGCAATGTTCCACCTCAAATCCATCTCTTCTAGATCATCAGGATTGATTTGTTGTAGATCATTATTGTCTAGTTGTGGAATACTTGGTTGGCTAGCAAAGAAGGAATAAATCACAGCGTCACTCAAATTTTCAACAGTTGTTGAGCTATCAGCAGCACCCTGAGTGCTAGCAGTATTAACACCCTGAGTAGTATTAACTGCTCTAAATGCACTATTAGTGCTGCTAGAGGACAGAAAGGCTACATTATATGAGTTTGTGGTTGAGCTAGATGTCCCCTTGACCTTTAATTCATAATCCTTCAGATTTGTGAAGAGGTCATCTAAACTCAATGTCTCAATCTTTGGTTTGTTCCTCCATACAATAGTATGCATAGTCTATTCTTGTGATAAACTTCTCAAGAACTTCTGATTGATGTCTTCTTGAGGGATAACTTCAACATGCATTTCGAGTTGACTAATTAGCTTTTGAAGCCTTTCATAAGTTTGTTCAATCACTTATGTGCTAGATGCAGCAAAGTTTTCATATTGCTCCTTTAAAAGATTTTTCTGAGTTTTTTTTGTAGCAGTATTACCTCTAAATCTGTTCTCAATAGCCTGCATCAGTGTTTTAGAATCCTTGTATGAGTTGAACTTTAATTGATGCTCATTAGGTAAGGCAATCAACAAAGTGCTTCTAGCCTTCAACTCTGCCCTTCTTTGTGCCTTCTCTTCAACACTTGTGGGAGGGATAACAGTCTCCTTACCATCAACAATTTTTGTTACTATGGGTGCATTACCATTTTCTATGATCTCCCATAGAGTGTAATCAATGCACTGTAGGTACTGCTCCATCCTCATCTTCCAAAGATCATACTCACCAGGTTAGAGTATGGGTAGCTTGATGGTTTGAGTAGATTGAGAATCCATTGCTTCTTGAAAAAGTAGATCTTGTGTGTAGTAAAGTTTCTTCTTATTCAAAGCTTCTCACAAGCTCTGATACCACCTGTTGATCCCAATAGAATAGATCTTTCTTAGCTTGTATAAGGCTAAGTTGTATTGAATAAATTCAAAAAAATTATGATAAAAACTTTGATTGTGAATATCAAAGACTATGCGGAATCTAGTCAATGATACTAAGAAGAATTTCAATGAAACAATAATGAATAAGATTAATAACAAACAGTTTACCAAAATTTCAGCCTCAATATAATACGAACACTAACAAGTAGGATTCAAGTGGGGGGATATTTGATGACATCACATAACGTTACTTTTATAGCATCATTTATCCCATGTAAATAACCCATTTTGTATAGATGTTACAAAGAATTGTTACTTAATCGTTTGTATTTGAGATTTGCAGTAATTATGGAGTACTTTGTGAAGATTAGCTAAAAGGCATGCATTTTGGGGCATGAACGAAGAGTTCGAGAAAGTCTACTAATCTGACAGCCAATACGTCGTAATATTCTAGACCTATACCACGTATCCAAGACTTTGAAAAATCAAAAGACCATTGCCTGACTTTGAAGAATACGCCGTATCAACCTCAATGATACGCCGTATATAATACTTTGGTCAATGAAGAAGAACTAACTTGTTTTACATCAATACGCCGAATGCATCAAGAAGATACGGCGTATCCGTGCCTACACTTCACAGATAACCACAAAGGATTGAAGACCTATACGCCGTATCCAGGAGCCTCTATATGCCGTATCTAAGGTTTATTAAACACTAGAAGATACTAAAAGATATCAAACATGGTCCTTACTCTAAGAAATCCCCAATACGCTGTATCTTACATCGCCCGATACAACATATCGATCAATTTACAGACTCTATAAATATAAGACCCTAAACTCAGTTTTAGGTATGCAAGTGAAACCCTAAACCACCAAGTCAACCAAGAGACGAATAAAGAAGCATAGAAGGTCAGAAAAGAGCCTCAAGATCATAGGAAAACTCTTGTAATCTTAGCGCAACCAAATACGCGTTCGGTCAAGGTTTCTTTTCTTTAATCGTTCATATATAAAACCGTGTGTATTTTTACAATGACTATCAGCTGATACCTTTAGGTATCAGACATGTTTATAAAGGTTTAATGTTTGGTTTGTTCATCTCGATTGCTTAATTTATCGTTGATTGTTGTTTTTTTATCAATTTATACTTGTTTACGTGCTTAAACATGCGACCTATCATTCAACTGGGTCTAGTCCTACATATTTAATGCGCTGCAACTTCGGTGTTGTTTGGGCATAGGCTAAGAGTCTGGGATAGCTCTCCATATTGCAATTTATATATCTAGAATCATAGGATCACAAATATTGACCTATCCTTGTCTTTCATTGGTAAGGACTCGGACAGTGGACTACTAGTATCAACGAGTACGTTCTTATTTCATTGGTAAGGTGACCCTGGTATCAACGAGTACGTTCTTATTTCATTGGTAAGGACTCGGATAGTGGACTACTAGTATATAAAGAGCCGTTAAGCAGTAAGTGGGTAAAGTCTCCATGAGCTAGGGTTTAATAAGAGCACCATTATTAATCTCCTAAGATAAATTATAATCAACAAATGCTTGCTTTATGCGGATGCGTCAAATTGTGACAGAATTAGCGTGTCTAGGTCTTAGAAAGAAGTACTGCCTAAGTCTAGGAATGATATGCACTTCGAGATAAGTCAATCATTGCACTAAATAAACAAACCCGCGTTTTATCAGCTTATTCATGGTTGATACGTTTTTCTTACATTAGTTCTTGACTGCTTCTCTATTGTTTGTTTATCTTCTTATGTGCGTTTATTGCTGTACTTGTTATCAAAACCTTAGGTTAGATACACAAAACCGTGCTAGTCTCTAAGGCTGAAACCCCCCTTAAACCTTAGACTTAAGATTAACATAAATTAGATTAATTTAGTACTAACATAGATAACTAAAATACTGATAGAACTAGGAATTAACGCTCTCGCTCCTAATGATCGACACCCTACTTACCACGAAACTCCATCAGACCAAGTACACTACCGTTAGAGTGTTGTTTTTAGGTATAGTCGGTATTAAATAAATATTAAAACTTGATACATAAAATACCTACTCACAATGACACATCATCATCCCAGGTTGATTTAGCTGTTAAGCAGTTTATGACAGAATTTATTTGGTCATCTGGAAGGACAGATGATGTGTTTCCAAAAGCTTTAAATTTATAATGACTAAAAATACTAATTTTATTATAGGAAAACATACGGGTAAAAGTATAACCCGTGTATATAGTATAATCTTTTTAGGTAAGACCAGGTCGTCCACAGGGATTTGAGTAGTGTTTAGATAATCAGAAAGAAAATAATTTCTGTTTAACTCGACTAACTGCATCAGTAGTGTGAAGAAAAGGTCATCCCAAGATGAGAACTTTGCTGTCTTCTTCCATTTCGAGAATAACGAAATCGGCAGGAAAAGTGAATTTACCAACTTCAACAAGCATATTTTCAGCTATTCCAATAGGGTATTGGAATAATCTGTCAATTAATCTTACGCTCATTTTGGTTGGTTTAAGAGTTTCGAGAGATAATTTTGCATATAAGGAATATGGAATAAGGTTAATGCAAAGCACCAAGAGTCCGGCCCAAAGCATTGCAGGAGAAAGTTTTGTTGAAATTACATGGAATAATAAAACTTCTTGGGTCTCTAAGTTTTGGTGGAACTTTATTTTGGATCATTGCTGAACTTTCATCGCTTAGGAAAGCGGTAGAAAGTTGTTTAATTTTATGTTTGTTGCTTATGAGCTCTTTGAGAAATTTTCCATAGTTAGGCATTCCGGCTAAGACGTCGATAAGAGGTACGTTGATTCGAACGGCTCAGATCATGTCAAGAAATTTTCCACATTAGGCCTCCATTTTTTCTTTTCTAAGGCATCGAGGATACGGGATATTTGGTTTGTATGGTTTGAGTAACAGTGTTTCTTTGACTGGTTTTGTGGATTGAGTTTTTGGTTATGGTGTAGGTTCATCGTCTTCATCATTACTATCAAAGTTGATAGGGTTTTCGAAATTATTCTGTTGATCATTCGGGTTATCTGGTGGATTATAGGATTTACCACTTCTTGTGAATATGACATTCACATGCTCATTACGAGCTTGCGGTGGTTGGTAAGCTTTGCTACTTCATGGGTTTGGTTGAGTGTTGCTTAGGAGAGATCTAGAAGGCCGACCAGATTTCTTGTCAGCGAGTCTGTCAAACTTAGTTTCGAGGTTTTAGGTTGAAGCTTCATGATTTTTTGCCACTATTTCGAGTTGAGTTTTGAGGTCCATGAATGTGTCTTTGACAAAGGCGTTAGTTGATTGCTGGGATTTCATGAAATCGTTGAATTGTTTCTGAAGATCATAAGGTTTATCATCGGTATTGGATCGGTAGCTGTCTCGGTTGTAATCATTCCATCCGCTTGAACGCCAATTATCGCAATTCGAGTCTCGGTCGCGGTAATCAGTGTAAAAACGAGTCTTACAGAGAGTTTACATGAATTTAGCTTCTTTTTCACGGGACATAGGCATGTCATCATCGTCAAGATCGGGTGTTGGTTGTTTAGCACGAGATTAGAGTCTTTATACAAGCAATGTATTTTTATGGTCAGGGCATCCATTCGGGCCATAATTTTGTCAGTATCGGTGTTACTATTACCTTCACCGGCGAAAGCAACAGTTTTCTTAAGAGATGATTTGGCACTTTGATTTTTAGCCTAATCGAGCTTGAGTAAAACTTTATCTTCGAGAAGCTGATAAGCTTGATTTGGTGTTTTATAGAGAAATACCACTAGCTGCGGCATTTAGAACTTCTTGGGTTATTTCGCTGAGACCATGATAAAAGATTTTGACAATATACCTTGGAAAGGTTTATACCCTGGCAAGTTATTGTGAGCATTTTCTTCATACGAAGCCAAGCGTTAGTTAGAGATTCATTTCCATGTTGAGAAAAGGCACGGATTTCTCCGAGGAGTCGGTCGAAAAGAGCTAGGGGGAAGAATCGGCTAATGAAAGCAGTTCGAAGTTCATCCCACGTTTCGATAGTTCCTTCGTTAAGTTCGTTCAGTCATGTTTTTGCTTCTCCAGTGAGTGATAGGGGAAACATCATCAGGCGGACAGCTTCATTTTCGGTATCTTTGCATTTAAACATATCGCAGATTCTAAGGAATTCAAGAATGTGTTTATGAGGATCGATTTTGATTCTGCCATCAAATTGGTTTCCTTTGACGAGAGTCAAATGGTTACCTTTAATAGCAAATTCGTTTGTGGTTTCAGGAATGGTGATTGCGGAACAGGGAGTCGGAGCGACAACACGGTTGACAGCCCACATGGTTTCATCATCTATTAGATCGTAATTTTGAAGAATATCAAGAAAGTGACGGAAGTAATTGATTTCTAGAATTAGCGGATAGACACTTCTCGGGTGTTGAGGTGGATTGGTTCTTTGATCGAATGGAACAATTTTGTTTCGTTGACGAAGTCTTCGATTCAGAGTACATTCAGGTTCGGATAAAGGTTCAACAAGTTCAAAATTGGAAGCATGTGTATGCATCCAAAGGAGAAATTGTTTGGGTCAGTTTTCCAAAAAACTGTACGGTGATTTTTAAAAAAGGGGGAGTTAAAGTAATTTTCCAGAGTTGACTATAGAATAGCTTAAAAATCACGGCGCCAAAAACTTTGATGTGTTTCAAAAGCTTTAAATTTATAATGACTGAAAATACCAATTTTATTATAGGGAAACACACGGGTAAAAGTATAACCCGTGGGTAAAAGGTAATTGAAGTCTAGAGGCTTGGAGGCAATAAAAAGGAGGATCTGCGCTAGATTTTGTTTATCAAATATTAAAAATCTAGCGCAAATCCTCCTTTTTATTGCCTCCAAGCCTCTAGACTTTAATTACCTAAGATAGACATGCTAAAAAGTCAACACGAAGTTGAGTGAAGTCATAGGTTTTATGAGTGATAAAGAGTTGAACACAAGCATTATAATATTCATCTAAAGCCCAATAAGTAAACGGCGCTTTTTGAGTCGTCCTTTATATCCTTGTGATTATTGTGCTATGAACTCACGATTGGGGTCTTTTGACCTAAAGCTACTCAAGCAACAAACCTCATATAATCGGGTCCAAGCATACAAGAAAACTACTTGTGTTCATTTTAGAAAACTAGCATGTATCGCCCTTGCAGGGTTTAAGAAAAATATTGAAATGCATCCTAACCTTGGGCAAATGATGAATATTGTGTATAGATTATGAGATTATCTTAATTATGCAAATGGATCGGTGGCACGAGCTCATCAAATGTTTGGTTAATAGCTTTTCTGGTCCTACAAGTTATATATGGAACTTATGAATATTATAATTGCTTGTGTTCAACTCTTATCAACTCATAAAAACCTATAATCACTCAACTTCCGTGTTGCCCTGTTTATAGAATGTCATCCAGGTAATTTAAGTCCGGAGGCTTGGAGCAATAAAAAGGAGGATTTCGCTAGAATTTGATTTATCAAGATATAAAAATGGACTCCTTTGCGCAAACACAAGTTTGGGTGGTAATGGATAACGTTTATGTTTTCTTTGGGTAACTCATGGAACATGTGTGGAAAACTTAATTTAGTAATATGACGCATGTTGATTTTAAAACGTCTGTTTTTGAGTCGTTCTTTATATTCTTGTGACTATTGTACTATGAATTTAACACCCAAATATTGGTTCACAAGAATTTAACATATATTTAGCTTCTCGATCCTCGTCGCTAATTCGACTTACGGTGAGTTCATAGCCTCGCATTTCAAATATTTTTCTTAAACCCCGCGAGGGAGATACATGCTAGTTTTCTAAAATGAACACAAGTAGTTTTCTTGTATGCTTGGACCCGATTATATGAGGTATGTTGCTTGAGTAGCTTTACGTCAAAAGACCCCAATCGTGAGCCGTTAACTACCTATGATCGGTAGCCGCTTGCACAATAACTAGCGCTATAGGTTAAGCAGCCCGATTCGGTTTTTGGGCTTTGGATCCGTTTGTGAGCAGTCCCAATGTATGGACCTATTGTGTTGAGATTTTTAGTAGGTATATGACGTAATACCTAACCTTGGGGGCAAATGATGAATATTGTTGGTATATGATTATGATTATCTTAATTATGCGGAATGGGATCGGTGGCACGAGCTCAATGCAACTGTTGGTTAATAGCTTGTCTGGCCCACAAGTTTATATGATGCTTATGAATATTATAATGCTTGTGTTCAACCGCTTTATCACTTATAAAACCTATGAATTCACTCAACTTCGTGTTGACTTTTTAGCATGTCTATCTCGGGTAATTGAAGTCCAGAGGCTTGGAGGCAATAAAAAGGAGGATTTGCGCCAGATTTTGTTTATCAAAAATTAAAAATTGACTCCTTTGCTAAAATAAGTTTGTTATAATGGATGACTTTTATGTTTCTTTTGGGTAACGTTCATGGGACATCTTGTTGAAACTTAAATTAGTAATATGATGCAGGTTGATTTTAAAATGTCTCTTTTTGAGTCGTTCTTTATATTCTTGTACTATGAATTTAACACCCAAATATTGGTTCCGCTGTGAGTAACTTTGGGGGTTTAAGTTATCTATAACGTCACCGAGTAGTCATGAGAGATTTAGCCTCTCATGGCTAAGTGGTTTATAACATTGCTTGATTCAACATGAATTTCCATTATTCCAATTTACTAATATGATATTCTACTTCGGTCTTGGTTGTTTAATCTTGAATCTTCAAAATGGTATGGTGTTTATACTAGGTGGATGATTTGGAAAGTGGTGTATGTGAGGTTTATATGAAGGAGTGGAGGAGGAATGATTGTGAGATGGATTAGTGAGATGAGGGATGCATGAAATGTGTGAAATTCATCCCATTTTTATAGGCTAAGTCAGGGGTAAAAGTGCGGCGCACAATGTTGTAAGTGTGGCATACTTGGTGATTAAATGCGAGGGTAATAAATGTTTATTGAGAAAGTGCGGCACACAATGTTGTAAGTGCGGCGTACTTAGGGTGTTAATGCAATAGCATTTAAGTCTTCATTAATTCTTCATAATCAGGTAGGAAGTGCGGCGGACAAAATAGTAAGTGTGGCGTACTTGTGGAGTTAATGCTGAATTTTGACTAAGTCTTTATTTCTTTGACTTGAGGAGAAGTGCGGTGCACAATTGGTAAGTGCGGCGCACATTTTTACTTTTAGATCTTGAACTTTATCTTTTCTTGTATGTTGTGTTCTTTAGCATATAAATACCCGATCTTTGTTGTGTTTATCCTCGAATGTCTTCAAGTGAACCTGCAAGCAATTCATGCTATTAAGTATCAAAAGTTCACAAGAAATGATTAAATATATGCAAATAACGCCACCAAAAACATGTATAATTTGGGCGTTATCAAATCCCTCCACACTTAGATGTTGCTTGCCCTCAAGCAATCAAAGCAAGAAAAATAAAAATCATTTATCGTGACGTGGAGAAAATTTAGATTTTGCAAGTGTTTACAAGTTTAGATAACTTTTCAAGCATTGACATATATCATAGCACCTCATAGGAAAATGTGTTTGATTTAAAATTCACTCAGCCACTCAGATAGGGTTATATATATATATATATATATATATATATAATATATAGTATATAAATAATATATATTATATATATATATAGTAATCTGTGAGACACTTAATTGGCACAGACATAATCAAGACAGCTACCTATAGGCATGTAAACTTAACACATAACTTGACAGAAGGGCGGAACTTGATACTTTATGCGAAATGTGACAAACACTTAACCCTTTATTTATTTAGAACTATTATATATAAATCTATATATAAATATATATAAAATATAATATAATAAGAAGTATATATATTACTACCTTGATAATCAGTAACTAAGGCTTTGGCACATAACATCTTTCTTTTAACTTAACTTCTTTACTTAGACTTTTAGGCAATTTAGCACTAAAGGGACCACTTGCCAAGAATAGGGACTTCGGGGAACATATCATACGATTAAATTCAGCTTTTGGTCTAGTAAATGATGATGAAGCACAAGTTCTAAAGCTTCTAAATTACTGGCTCACTCAAATATAATGATCAACCAATACCATTGTTCCATAAAAGGTAATAAAACCACATATACACATCCATAACGATAGAATAGATACATATGATTGCTCGCTCCTTAACTTGAACAAGCTAAAGGCATCAATTATCTTAGGCACCAAAAGTGGGTACCAGAATATTCAAAAGGCTTATAATTCTCACAATTTAGTAGACTAGGTTGTGCTAGCTATAGAGTCAATCTGGTTGGATTTACCTTACTAAGAGCATTTTTTAATTTTTGAAAGCATATATATATATAAGATTCTGGATTTTTAAAACATTGGTTTAGTAAAAAAATTTGGCAAGGCAAGCATGGAGGGATATGATTAATTTTTCCTATTTGGCTCCCTTCCACACTTAAGTTAAACATTTCCCTCAATGTGATAACTGATAATAGAGATAAATAGGGAAAATTAAGGGAAACGGTACTTCCCGGGGCATAGAGAAGTATATCTGCGAGAGAGCTATCTTTGAGCAGACTTTATAATTTTCTAATTCTTTAAGCTATATTACCTGCATAAAAGGTAAGCACACAAAAAGAAAATATTTTTGTTGATTTTTTAGAAAATAAATAAAGGATATGAAAGAAGAATGGATGAGGGACTCCTCCACACTTAAGTGAAGCACGGGTTGCCTCCCGAGAAGCGCTTAATTTTTAAGAGAGTCGTTAGCTAGACTCAAACCTGGTGAGTCATTGTTTGGGAAAGAAGGGAGTGACTTCTTCCCTTGGGTCGTTATAATCTTCTTCTTCATAATATAGTTTGAGTCGATGGCCATTAACAATGAATGTTTTTCCATCTTCTCCATATAGTTTAATATATCCGGATGGATATTGATGTTTTACCACATATGGTCCTAGCCAACGGGATTTGAGTTTTAGCTGTTTAAATTTGTACTTTGAGTGAAAGAGTAGAACCTTGTTTCCATGTTTGAATTCTTTTCTCATTCTTAATTTTCTATCGTGCTAGACTTTGGTTCTAGCTATGTATAATCGAGAGTTTTCATAGGCTTGATGTCTAAATTCGTCTAACTCGTGTAACTGGAACATTCTTTTTTCACCTGCAGTAATAAGATCTGGATTACAATTCTTCAAGGCCTAGTATGGACGGTGTTCAATTTCAAATGGTAAGTGGCAGTTCTTTCCATATATGAGTTTGTAAGGTGTGGTACCGGTAGGTGTTTTACAAGCAGTACGAAAATCCCACAAAGCGTCATCAAGTTTTCTTGACCAAATAGCAGGATTGTCTTTAATAGTTTTTTCAAGAATTCTCTTAAGAGTTTTGTTCGTGTTTTCAACTTGACCACTAGTTTAAGGGTGATATGATGTAGAAAAACGGTGGTTAACTCCATATCTCTTCATTGTTTTTCCATTATTTTGTTGCAGAAGTGAGTACCTCGATCGCTGATTAGAGCTTTGGGCATTCCGAAATGGCAAAATAGTTTTTTTAAGAAGGTGATAACCACTCGGGCATCATTGGTTGGTAAAGCCTGAGCTTCGGCCCATTTAGATACGTAATCAACATTGACAATAATGTATTCAAACTTGTGCGATTTTAGGAATGGTCTCATAAAGTCAATACCCTATATATCGAAAATTTCACATACTTGAATCTTGTTTAAGGGCATCTCATCACGTTTTGATATATTTCCCGTATTTTGGCATGCTTCACAAAGTTAAACTAGAGTATGAGCTTCTTTAATAATTGTTGTCCAGTAAAAACCTGAGTCTAGGACCTTCTTAGCGGTTATATTGGGTTCCTCCCAGAAGTAGTGCTTTAGGTCAAAAAAGAATTTGTTCTTTTGTTGATACGTCATCCCTTTTGGTATAATATCAGCTACCAAATTTTTTGCACAATCTGTGAACCATGGTTCATCTTTTGTGTTAATTTCCATAAGGGCTTCTCTAGGAAAGTTATCATCCATTTCATTGTCATCACTTGACTCGTTATTTTCAATTTGGGACAAGTGGTCAGCTGCGACATTTTTTGTTCCTTTTCTATCCTTGATTTATATGTCAAATTCTTGTAAGAGTAAAATCCATCGAATAAGACGAGGTTTTGCGTCTTGTTTCTTGAATAAATGCTTAAGAGCTGAATGATCGGTGTGAACAATAGTTTTTTGATAGAATAAGATAGGATCTGAATTTATCGAATGCAAAAACTACAGCCATAAGTTCTTTTTTGGTTACAGTGTATTTTTATTGAGCTGGATTAAAAGTTTTGCTTGCAAAGTAGATCAGGTGAAATTTTTTACCATCTTTTTGTCCTAATACAGCTCCAACTGCAAAATCACTTGCATCACATTCAAACAGAAGATTCCAGTTTGGGCTTACGATCATAGGAGAACATGTGAGTTTCTCTATTAATATTTCAAATGCTTTTTGACATTCATCATTGAATTCGAATAGAGTATCCTTTTCAAGCAACTTGGTTATAGGTCGAGCAATTTTTGAAAAATATTTAATGAAACGTCGGTAAAAACCGACATGTCTGAGAAAGCTTCTAATACCTTTGATATTAGTATGGGGTGGAAGTTTTGAGATTACGTTGATTTTTGCTTTGTCGACTTCAAGTCCTGCGCTAGACACCTTGTATCCAAGCACAATTCCTTCTTTGACCATGAAGTGACATTTTTCCCAATTAAGGACAAGATGAGCATCTTTACAACGCGGGAGCATTTTATCGAGATTGTTTAGGAATTTATCGAAAGAGTTTCCAAAGATGGAGAAATCGTCCGTGAATACTTCAACGGATTCTTCGATCATGTCATGAAAGATTACTAACATGCATCTTTGGAATGTAGCTGGGGCATTACATAGCCTGAAAGGCATTCGCCTATAAGCGTATGTTCCAAAAGGACATGTGAATGTTGTTTTTTCTTGGTCCATAGGGTCGATAGGAATTTGAAAATATCCAGAAAAACCATTGAGGAAACAGAAATATTTATTTCCTGTGAGTCTTTCTAACATTTGATCCATAAACGACAAAGGAAAATGATCTTTTGCGGTTGCTTCATTGAGTTTACGATAATCGATGCATACTCGCCAACCCGTAACGGTTCTTGTTGGGATAAGTTCATCATTTTCGTTTGTGACAACTGTAATACCTCCTTTCTTTGATACACAATGAATAGGAGTAACCCAAGGACTATTGGCAATTGGATAAATAATACTGGCATCTAAGAGTTTCATGATTTATTTCTTAACAACTTCTTGCATATTTGGATTCAACCTTCTTTATTTTAGGACAACTAGTTTCTTGTCATCCAAAAGTTGTATCTTATGTTTATAGAATGATGGGCAGATACCAAGAATGTCAGTTGTTTTCCAGGAAAAGGCTTCCTTATGTTTTTTAAGGATGGATACAAGTTTTTTGTTGTTTTGAGCAGATAGTCAAGATGATATGATTACAGGAAGAAAAGATGGTTCTTCCAGGAATACATATTCTAAGTTATCAGGAAGAGGTTTGAGTTCAAGATCTGTAGGGGGTTCTTCGAGAGATGTTTTGATTTTATAATCGGTGTTGATGGTGATTTTTTTAAGGGTGGTTCTTCGGTGTCGGATTCAGATTCAGAATTTTAATCGGCAGTCATTGCTATGAATTCATCGAATTCAGAAAAGATTTCTTCTTCGAGAAGGGTTCCTTCGATGGAATAGAGGATTTTGCTTCCTTCGTCTAAAAGAGCATCAAAATATTCTTCTAAAATGTCATCGATAACATTAATACTAAAACAGGTATCATCGTTTGAGTAAGAGTGTTTCATTGTAGAGTCAATATTAAAGATCATTCGTTCAGTCCCAACTCCAAGATTGAGTTGTTTCTGTTTGACTGGAATAACTGCATCAGCAGTATGAAGAAATGGTCGTCCCAAGATGAGGGGAACTTTATTGTCTTCTTCCATTTCAAGAATAACGAAATCGGCAGGAAAAGTGAATTTACCAACTTCAATGAGCATATTTTCAACTATTCCAAAAGGGTATTGGAATGATCTGTCGGCTAATCTCACGCTCATTTTGGTAGGTTTAAGAGTTTTGAGACATAGTTTTGCATATAAGGAGTATGGCATAAGGTAAATGCTAGCACCAAGATCGGCTAAAGCATTACAGGAGAAAGTTTTGTTGAAATTACATGGAATAAGGAAACTTTCAGGGTCTCCATGTTTTGGTGAAACTTTATTTTGGATCATCGCTGAACTCTCATCGCTAAGGAAAGCGGCAGAAATTTGTTCTATTTTATGCTTGTTGCTTATGAGTTCTTTGAGAAATTTTTCATAGTTAGGCATTTCGGCTAATACGTCGACAAGAGGTACGTTGATTCGAACGGTTCGGATCATGTTGAGAAATTTTCCGTAATGGGCCTCTATTTTTTCTTTTCTAAGGCGTTGAGGATACGGGATCTTTGGTTTGTATGGTTTAGTTAACAGTGTTTCTTTGACTGCTTTTGTGAGTTGATTTTGGTTGTGGTGTAGGTTAATCGTTTCATCATCGCTATCGAAGTTGATAGGGTTTTCGGAATTATTTTATTGATCATTCGGGTTATCTGGTGGATTATAGGATTTGCCACTTCTTGTGAATACGGCATTCACATGCTTATTATGAGCTTACGGTGGTTGGTAACCTATGCTACCTCGTGGGTTTGGTTGAGTGTTGCTTGGAAGAGATCCAGAAGGTCGGCCAGATTGCTTGTCAGTAAGTTTATCAAACTTAGTTTCAAGATTCTGGATTGAAGCTTGATGATTTTTGGCTATTGTTTCGAGTTAAGTTTTAAGGTCCATGAATGTTTCTTTGGCAAAGGCATTGGTTGATTGCTGAGACTTCATGAAATCGTTGAATTGTTTCTGAAGATCATACGGTTTGTCATCTGTGTTAGATCAGTAGTTGTCTCGATTATAATCATTTCATTCGCTTGAACGCCAATTATCGCGATTTAAGTCTCGGTCGCGGTAATCATTGTAAAAATGAGTCTTACGAAAAGTTTGCATGAATTTGGCTTCTTCGTCATAGGACATAGGTATGTCATCTTCGTTAAGATCGGGAGTCGGTTGTTTAGCATGAGATTGGAGTTCTTTGTACTGAGCATCCATTTTCATGGTCATGGCATCTATTCGGGCCATAATTTTGTCAGTATCAGAATTACTGCTACCTTTATCGGCAAAAGCAACAGTTTTCTTAAGAGATGTTTTGGTTTTTTGATTTTTAGCTTAATCGAGTTTGAGTAAGACTTTATCTTCGAGAAGCTGATAAGCTTGATTTGGTGTTTTATACAGGAAAATACCACCAGCTGCGGCATTCAGAACTTCTTGGGTTATTTCGCTAAGACCATGATAGAAGATTTTGATAATATTACCTTTGGAAAGGTTATGACCATGGCAGTTTTGGAGCATTTCTTTCATACGAAGCCAAGCATTGGTTAGAGATTCGTTTTCATGTTGAGAAAAGGCACGGATTTCTCTGAGGAGTCGGTCAAAAAGAGCTGGGGGGGGGGGAAGAATAGGCTAATGAAATAAGTTTGAAATTCATCCCACGTTTCAATAGTTCCTTCATTGAGTTCGTCCAACCATGTTTTTTCTTCTCAAGTGAGTGATAGGGGAAACATCATCAGGCGGATTGCTTCATTTTCAGTATCTATGTATTTACACATATCGCAGATTTTAAGGAATTCATGAATGTGTTTATGAGGATCGGTTTTGGTTCTACCATCAAATTGGTTTCCTTTGACGAGAGTCAAGTGGTTACCTTTAATGGCAAACTCGTTTTTGGTTTCAGGAATAGTGATTGCGGAACCGGGAGTTGGAGCGATAACACGGTCGACAGCCCACTGGGCTCATCATCCATTGGATCGTAATTTCGAAGAATATCAAGAAAGTGACAGAAGTAATTGATGCTAAGAATTGGTGGGTAGACAATTCTCGGGTTTTGTGGTGTATTGTTTCTTTGATCGTATGGAACTCTCTTGTTTCGTCAACGAAGTCTTCGATTCAGAGTGCGTTCAGGTTCGGGTAAAGGTTCAACAAGTTCAGAATTGGAAGCACGTGTATGCATCCAAAGGAGAAAATTTTTTGGGTCAGTTTGCCAAAAAACTGTACGGTGATTTTTTTGAAAAAGAGGGGAAGTTAAAGTAATTTTCCAGAGTTGATTACATGATAGCTTAAAAATCCCCGGCAGCGGCGCCAAAAACTTTGATGTGTTTCAAAAGCTTTAAATTTATTATGACTGAAAATACCAATTTTATTATAGGGAAACACGCAGGTAAAAGTATAACCCACGTATATAGTATAATATTTTTAGGTAAGACTAGGTCGTCCACAGGGATTGGAGTAGTGTTTAAATAATCAGAAAGAAAATAAACTTTAACTTGAAAATAACTTTTTGTTTTACCAATTAAAATAAATATGACTACTCGGATAGTTGAAAATAATTCATAAGTGTTGAAAATGATCTTGAGAACAAAACCTTTAATTTACATAAAGGATTTCTCGTCAGAAAACATTTTCACAAATTAACTTGATTAACTCAAGACTTAAATTTAGTAAACTAGACCAAATGTGTCACTCAAATAGTTTAGTTACTTAATATATCAAAGCTTATTTTGTTTATCAATTTACGAAAGTGGATTTCTCGGCATAGACGATAAAGATCTAGACAAATCTTTAAAACCACATAGATCATAACCGATATTTTGACCTATACCGATATGATTATATAATCTAAGTTGATAAGCAAAACTGATAAGATAAGATATAACAGGATTGCAACATAAGCTTGAGATTAAAAAGATCACAATCATACCAAACACTTATTTATTATGATAACGTCACCGAGTAGTCATGAGAGATTTAGCCTCTCATGGCTAAGTGGTTCATAACATTGCTTGATTCAACATGAATTTCCATTATTCCAATTTACTAATATGATATTCTACTTCTTTCTTGGTTGTTTGATCTTGAATCTTCAAAAGGGTATGGTGTTTATGCTTGGTGGATGATTTGTAAAGTGGTGTGTGTGAGGTTTATATGAAGGAGTGGAGGAGGAATGATTGTGAGATGGATTAGTAAGATGAGGGATGCATGAAATGTGTAAAATTCGTCCCCTTTTTATAGGCTAAGTCAGGGGTAAAAGTGCGGCACACAAAGTTATAAGTGCGGCGTACTTGGTGATTAAATGCGAGGGTAATAAATGTTTATTGAGAAAGTGCGGTGCACAAGGTTGTAAGTGCGACGTACTTAGGGTGTTAATGTAGTAGCATTTAAGTCTTCATTAATTCTTCATAATCAGGTAGGAAGTGTGGCGCACAAAATAGTAAGTGCGGCATACTTGTGGAGTTAATGCTGAATTTTGACCAAGTCTTTATTTCATTGAGTTGAGAAGAAGTGCGGCGCACAATTAGTAAGTGTGGCGCACATTTGCACTTTTAGATCTTAAACTTTTTCTTTTCTTGTATGTTGTGTTCTTTAGCATATAAATACTCGATCTTTGTTGGGTTTATCCTTAGGATGTCTTTAAGTGAACTTGCAGGCAATTCATGCTATTAAGTATCGAAAGTTCACAAGAAATGATTAAATATATGCAAATAACGCCATTGAAAACATGTATAATTTAGGCGTTATTAACAGACATGATGAGACTTTTGAGTCGTTGATCTAAGTTAGCAGCCTTTCTCTCATCTGCAGTCCATTATCCTTCTGGCTTCCTTTGACCAGCTGTCATGGGGATAAAAGGACCATTTTTGATGATATTTTCAAATTGAGGTTCAATACCAAGGATGTGGCACATAAATCTCTTTTTCTAATTGGTGAAATTTTCCACCTCTAGTACAAGAGCGGCATTTAACTGGCCACCCATGTATTTAAGAGTCTGTGGTACTTCTACTGCTTCCATTTAAGATGGTCCTTTTAAGGGGATTTTATAAACCAGAAGGCTCTAATACCACTTGTTGGTCCCTTAGAATCTGATATAAGGTTTATCAAATTAAACTAATCAGATTACATGACAATAAAGTAAGTTTTAAACAGATATATATATATATATATATATATATATATATATATATATATATATATATATGTAGAGAATCGTTTTGCCCATCTAAGATTAGTTTTGCAGATATTATTGAACACGCAGCGGAATAATAATAAGAACAATATTACCAAACAAGGTTTTAACCGAACATTGAAGCCTTCATTATATTTGATCAGAATAAATGAGGCTACACCAACTATCTAATAAATTAACTACTACTACTACCAACACATACGCACACGTGTGTTTGCTAGACCACTCTCATAGGAGTTCTAGCTTTTCTGGATGCTAAAACTATTCACCCTACATCTCTTTATATACTAGAGAGACTAGGGTTTACAAGAAAACCTAGCTTTGATAAGAAGCTAACTTAATATTGCACATTAAGTCCTTGTTGTTTCATCTTTCTTCTTTTCTTCATATTTGGTTTTGTAATCATCAAATCTCAAATCCCAACAATCTTCCCCTATTTGATATTACAAAACAATCTTCATGTATGAAACAATCTTCAAAGCTTCCCTTTGAATTAAGATCTTCTTGTACATGTCACCACTTTAAAATAAGCTACAAACCATATAGTCTTCTTCCCCTTTTTGTAGTCATCTAATAGGGGTCTTCTGTAGATAAGCAACTTGTGAACACTTCCCCTCAAGTGGTGCATGTAGATGGTTAAATATGTGAACAATAAGCTTCCCCTAAAAAGTATATTAACCATCTCTTGAATCTCAAAGTCAGTAGGCTCCAAGTAGTAATTATTGAAGAAGAAAAATGAGTATAACCCATATGTTGAAGAAGTAGAATTTCCTAAACTTTTGTCTTATGTCTTGCACTATTCACATGACGTCGAACTCATACCAAACTGGAAAACATATAAGTAGACCGCAACCTCTTGACAAAATCCTCATCTATATGAGACACTGAGCACAATAACATAACTCCTTAAAGTGATAGCAAATGTACGTAGTAAGCATCATAAGATAGATCATACACCTTTACTAGATTCATCAAGTCTTCGTCGCCAACAATTAAGCACAAACAAGTTACCTCAAAATGTTGTAAGCCATTTGAGATATGATAAGACACGCACCTGTGAAAATCAACTACAACATCAAATAAGCAATAACCAATTTTCTTCATAATAATCCCCAAAAACGAGCCATAATATCATCATCTATGCGAGATCCAAACGCGTCAAAAACATGTATTATCCGATATCAATCAAAGCTACCAGTACAAACTCTTTTATCGGATAGAACCAACGGTACAAACTGAGCAACGCTAGCGGTATTAACCAAACTGCCATTTAGGAACTCATTTTCTATCCCAAAACTGTTACAACTTTGTTACTGACAAAGCTGTTACAAAGCTTGAATGAGCGGTACTAAACCAAAATGTACACTTAACTTGATTCCATCATGATATCACAAACAGTACAAATACATTACAAGCAGGAGTAATATCCTTGTTGTCAAACTCCAAAGTGTACTAACACTTCCCCTTGAACAAGCATCAACCTGGCATCACATTTTCTTTGGAAGCACTAAATAAAACCAGTTGTCCATGTGAACTTGAGTACTAGCCCATTAGATGATTTTATTCACGTCAGGTTCACCAGCCCATCACAATATCTTGAGTATAGAAACTCAGTACACTCCAAAAATCATGCATCTATATTCACCAGTCAACACAAAAATCCCATGACATATATGGAAGGAAGTTAATATGGAGTAAAGTGTAATCCCTAAAAATCAGCCAAAATCCACGCATACAATCAACTTTGCAGACTCAAAATCTTTCAACAGGCAACAAATAATGCAAACATGAATCGTTATATCAAACTGTTGTGAGGTTCTAGCACGTGAATATTTTAACCAGCAGATCTAACAAATCGTAAACAATTGATCATGAAGAAAACATGATATTGTAAAGATTTAAAACCTTTATTGTTGACTTTCTGCTCCTCACTTTCTGCTTTTTCTGAATTAGGGTTTGCTAAAAAAACCTAATGTCTTTAATTTTTCTTTATTACTGAAAAATAGAAAATTAGACACGAATAAAACCCTGAATAATCCTAGATATCAAGAGCAACCTGCTCTGATACCAATTGTTGAGTATCATATAATTTTTAAGTTGTGCATATGATTGCTCACATTCAGTAGAACAAGTATGTACCTTAGAATTAGCATTTGAAGAACTTGAGTTGTAGGCCATCTCTTCTTCGACAAATAAATCTTGTGTGTAGAAAATGTGTTCTTCTTATTCAAAGCTTCTCAACTAGCTCTGATACCACTTGTAGAGAATCGTTTTGCCCATCTAGGATTAGTTTTACATATAATATTGAACACGCAGCGGAATAATAATAAGAACAATATTACCAAACAAGGTTTTAACCGAACATTGAAGCCTTTATTATACTTGATCAGAATAAATGAGGCTACACCAACTATCTAATAAATTAACTACTACTACTACTAACACATACGCACACGTGTGTTTACTAGACGACCCTCATAGGAGTTCTAGCTTTTCTGGATGCTAAAACTATTCACCCTACCTCTCTTTATATACTAGAGAGGCTAGGGTTTACAAGAAAACCTAGCTTTGATAAGAAGCTAACTTAATATTGCACATTAAGTCCTTGTTGTTTCATTCGAGCTATGGATGCGTGCTACAAAACAAAGTTAGTAGACAAGCAAATAAATATATATATATATATATATATATATATATATATATATATATATATATATATATATATATATATATATGAAGAATATAGAGAACAAGTTTAAAACACACATAAGTATTTTTCAATGTATAGGTTCTTATTAGAATCAAATAAAGAATCTATAACACACCTTGCTTTCAGAGTAGCAAGGTGGTTGAATGATAATTGGGGTGTTATCTCCTTCTAACTTAAACTATAACCAAAGTTAAGAGAGTAAGAAAATAAACTACTTATGGCTAAACTGAATCTTCAGCTTTAGTAGTACCGTTTAGTTTGTTTGAGAGATAAATGAACTCTTCAATGTGTATCACATTAATTGGAAGAGATAGCATTTACTCTAGGAATCCCTTTCCTTTTATAGGCAAATGGATTAGGGTTTACATGTTTAACCTAGACTACGTAGCAAGCATTAAATGGGTGGTTAAACTACCATTTAATACACTTTTGCTTTCTAGTACTAGGTATTGTCCTTTGAGGATAGCTGTTGTACTTCTATACTAACTTTTAGAAGTTACTATCCTAAGAAGATTGCTTTATTTCTTTTGACATAAAGCAATCTTTTTCCCTCCTTATAAACCTTCTAGAAGTGAAACAACACATTTCAACTTCTGTTAAGGAGATAGACAACGTTCAGCTTGGAATTGTCAACCAAGCTTAACTGAAGCTCTTACCAAAAGCCTTCTTCAGTTTTTGTACCGCTGCATAAACTGAAGTAAAGATACTTCCTAATCTTCTAAGGACCCGAAGAGCTGACGCTGAAGAACCTTCAACGACTTAAGCTAAAAGACTTCAGCTTGAGTAATACTTAGGGGATTTTATGTTTAAATCTACTAAAAGACTAAAGGGCTCAGGAACTGAACCCAATAAGTAAATATGGAGCAATTAGTGAAGTTTAACTAAAAGGCACGCATTTTGGAGCTTAAACGAAGAAATCATGAAGTCTACTATTCTGACATCCAATGCGTAGTATCCAGCAAGAAGATATGGCGTATTTGTGTCTTGACTTCACAAGAAACCACGAAGATTTGAAGATCAATACGCCGTATCCAGGAAGACTCATACGCCGTATTCATTGATGGTTTATGGTAGATTCTGGAATATAATAATAGTGTTCCCCACGCCAAGAAACCCTAATACGTCGTATTAAACTCCTTCAATACGGTGTATCGACCAAATTCCAGGCCTTATATATACCGAAACCTAAAAATGAATTTGAGTGTGAAAAAATATACCGAAGACTAAGAAGAAGACATTAACCACCAAGTTCGACTTTTAGATGAGAAGAGAAGCCATGAAGGTCTTGCGACACGCTTCAATCCATAGGAAACCCTTGTAATTTCTTTACTCTAAATATGCGTTCGGTTTTTGGTATCGTTCTTAACAGTTTAGTTTACCTTAATCGTTCATCTATGACATTTGTATAGTTACAATGGCAATTGGCTAATACATAAAGGTATTAGCCATGTTTATGATAATTTAAAGTTTGGTTTATGTTTATCTCGATTGCATCTTATTCGTTGTATGTTGTTTTATGTTTATCAATTTATACTCGTTTATGTGCTTAAGTACGTGACTTGTCATTTAACTAGATCTAGGAATACAAATAGAGCGTTAGCTAGATGCCGGGATAGCTCTCCATATCTACAATTTATATATCTAGAGTAATAGGATCACAAATATTGACCTGTCTTTGCCTTTGGTTTAGTGAAAAAGTTGGACTAGCAGGTGACCTAGGATCAATAAATGACGTTCTGATTCCTTGGGTACAGATATGGACAGTGGACTACTAGTATATAAAGAGCCATTAAGTAGTAAGTTAGTAAAGTCTCAATGAGCTAGGATTCAATACGATCACCATTATTGTCTTCTACGATAGATTATAATCAACCATGAGTACTTTATTCGGATGTGGTTAATTGTGACAGAATTGCCAGATTTAGGTTTTTAGAAAGAAGTACCGCCTAAATCTAGGAATGATATATCAACAACGAGATAAGACAATCATTGCACTTATAAACTAAAACCTGTGTTTTATTAGATTAAATATGGTTAATACATTTTTCTTACATTAGGCTTGACTGCTTCTCTATCTTCTAAATATCAACTTGTGTGTGTTAATCTCCCAATCTCAGTCTAGGTAAACCAAAACTCTTGCCAGTCTCTCAGGCTGAAAACCCTCTTTTGCGTTAGTTTATGTTTAACTTAGGCATAACATAGAATAAATTAGGACTAACTTAGATAACTAAAATACTAGTAGACTTAAGTATTAACACTCGCTCTAAGTGATCGACACCCTACTTACTAACAAACCTACAACTGATCGGGTACACTGCTCGTTAGTGTTGTTTTTAGGTAAATTCAACAAAATATAAATAGTAAAACTTGATAATAAATATTACCTACGCACAACAACACATCACTCCTTGATAGGGTTTCCTGTCGTACTAGTTTGTTCTCATTACCGGAACGTCTCAAAGCAGACAACATGATAAGAGTAAATCAGTTAGTTACTATCTGGCTGATTAAGTCATCAATTCACAGATTGGACCAAATTCAATATCCAATTTACATAAGCTTGATTCATATAGAATCTCGCAAGTCACCTATCGCAGTGCTGGTTGATGTTGACACTAGAAGGATTTCTATTCATCACTCTGAAACTAAAGAGTATCACTCTGCATGTTCTAGCAAGATCTGATGATAATGGTAGGACTCTTTGATACCACTTGTGTTCTTTGTTTGTGAACACCAAGTATATTTTTGAATTGTGTCCTAACAAGATTTGTAATTTGATCTCTTTTGGCTCTAGACTCAATAAGTTCATTTTAGTTTTAGTGATCGGAGGTTAGAGCTGACTGCCACCTTTTCAATACCAACTAACTCGGAGTGAGAAAGTCGATAAATATCATGTTTATCTCCGTGAGAAATGAAACAAGAATCTTTTAAGAGACTTTGAGTGGCTGGGAAGGGTTGTGCATTGCATCACTGGGTCCATGATGTCTATCTTCAATACCAAAAATCATCTTTGTGATTTTAATAGCATATGTATTGACCCGGTTTCTGCCTAATGTTTATGGAGGGTTTCTTTTTTTCACCCTTTATTCTTTACATTTTTTTTCATTCTTCAACCCCTTCAATGTTTACCAAGACGTCATTACTAGCACCTTGTTGTGATTGTTCTAGTGCTAACTCATGCCTTAGTCAACATTATTCGCATATTTTCATTCAACTCTATATCATACCTAAGGACTGCTATGGAATGTCCTTGGGTAGATCCCTCCGGTTCCGGTTAGATCATAGGACTAATACATAACCTTAACCACCTCATGACTTCATCGATGTCGTGAATCAGTTGGTTGTTGGGTATAAATATCGTAACCATAAAACCATTAAAATCAATCAAAATGTTTGATATAAATCAAAATGTTTGACACTTTGAGAGTTTTATTGTTTCCTTACACTTAGGCTTTTTAAGAAATGCTCCCCAAACACATGTGCATCAAGATTCGAAAGAGTTTTGCACAAGGAGGAAAGAGTTACACACTTGAGTCAAAGACGATCACATTTTAATCTAATTTTCCCTCGCCTCAAAAATAGCATACCATATGATGTTTTTGATATCAATTGAGTAAAATGGCTATTTAAGATTTAAAAACACATGGGAGAGAATGGTAATATTATCATGATTTATTATTATTATTTAAACAGGTTTGTCTTACTCCCCCTTAAAATTTGCATATAGTCAACAAAATTTAGTGAGGACAGAAGTGTTGAACATATAATTTTGAAAAATTTTGAATTTTTTTTGATAAAACCTTGAAATATTGAGTTTGACAATAATGTTTTTACTTGAGCTCAAGATTTTGAATATCTTAATGAATTAGCTCAAGTCCGAGAAGTTGTAAGCTTCCTGTTGTGAGGATAAATGTACATAAATGTACACTTTCCTTTCTTTGAGGTCAAAGTTCTAAGCAGAAATACTTAGAAGTCGTAATGTTTTGAGCAAACTTGTGAAAAGGTTTTGATAAGTATGCTAAAAAACAAGAAGATTTTTCTTCTTTTAAAGGTAAAGCGCACTGAAGCGTACAATTCCCTTTTATTTGAAAATCGAGTTGTGCACTGATGTGTACACAAGTCATTTTGATGAGCAAAATTTTGAAAACCTTTTGAAAAATTTTGTATAAATTTTGCTCGAAAACAAGAAGATTTCTCTTCTTTTCTTAAGATAAGTGCACTCACACGTACATTTTCTTTTCTTTGAAAACACGGGTTTCGTACTAAAGTATACGAAAGCCATTGACTTGAGCTACAAAACTTTGAATGTTTTGATTGAATAGCTCAAGATTGAAAAGATTTCTCTTTTCGTTGTTAAGGATAAACACATTGAAGCGTACATTTTCCTTTTTTTTAAGGCACGGGTTGCAATCTGACATTTGATTAGAAACCATTATTTTGAAGCGCGGGTTGCAATCTGAAATAATTACAAACCATTTGAAATCAAATTAGACAACAACCTTTGGAACCTATTTAACCACAGTGCTAACGGGTTTACCAAATTTTGAAAACCATTTGAAGGTTGTGTCAATTCTATGCAAAGAAGTTGAATTCTAACGAAGACTAGAAACCGGTGTTTCATTTGGAAATAATGCTTATGGAATCAACGGAGATTTAAATTCCTTTTGTTTTTCCGTTGATTATGAAAACTCGGTGTTTCTTGAGGAGTTTTAAATCTAGATGATGAGGAAGATTTCCATATGTTGTTAAAACCCGGTGTTTCATTTTGAGAGTTTATTTTTGAAATGAATGGAAATCTTCCATCGTTTGAAAATTTCAAAGCAGAGCCATTCTTGTATTGAAGTAAAAGCATTTCTGATTTTGAATATTTGAACGGTTTTGAATGACTTTGTTTTGGTCTCTACACTTGCTTTACCGGCATAAAGCGCGAGTTTGGTCCTTCAAAAACCTGCTTTTTCCTGCTTGAATCACTTGTTTTAAGAAACTTTCAAGAAGTAGGTGTTTCAAAAACTTGCGGTTTCTTTGAAAACTTCCTATCTTTTTACAAAGAGTAGGTTGTAAACTAAGACACCCTCTTTGGAAATGATTTTGAAGATTCACCCGTGTAAATCTTCGATAAAACACTTGCGTTTGGTGTTGAAAAGTTTGACATAGGAGATTTTCCTTTTTCTCTGTTAAGAATATCAAACTTTGCTTTTAGGGCATTGTATGAAATTCTCAACTCGTTATATTCTTTTTGATATGAGATAAGATCTTGTGATGCCAACTTTGATTCTAAAGAAGTAATTTTTTTAAAAACTATTATTTTTCGGCTTTAGAATCTTGAATCTTACGATCCAATTGTCGTTCAAGGACAACTCTTGTCTTTTCTAGTTTTTCAAAATATGTTTTGAACTTGTCCGTTTTCTTTCAAAAATCGACTTTGGCATCCTCAAAATATTTTGTTTGTTGAGCTAGAGTCATCTTGAGCTCCTTAATATTTGTTTCAAAACTTGATGTTTCATTTCTAAAAAGATTATCTTTCTCCCCCAATTCTGATTCAACATATGAGGGATCAGAATCATACAAAGATTTTTGAAGGAAATCATTTGAGATTCGAGAGCCAAAAATTTTCTTTTTTATTGATTCAATCTTTTGAAAACTTTATCAAACTTTTTGTCCACAAATTCAGAAAACTAAGACTTTGAATTTTATGCTTCGTTTTGAGAAATGTTTGAACTTTTTGTCTGAACTCGTGAATGTTTGATTGAATCAAACAGGTTTTGGTAAATCGTTTTAAAGTGTTTATTTTCTTTTAGTAATGAAGTGACACTGTATTCTAACTCGATGTTTATGGTTACAAGACCTTCTGTGTCAAACCTGGTTTTCGCTTCATCACTCTTATTACTTAAAACCTGACTATTTTGCATGGATGTCAAAGATTTGTTTTGAGATTTAAATTCAAGAGAAATGCAATGTGCCTCTAGTTTTTCAAAATCTTTTTCATACTGGGCACATCATTTTGTCATTTCTTCTTTGACATCGGCAGCTCGTTTTGAAAGTTCAGTTATGGTCGTTTGAGACAACGATTTTCATCTTCCAAAGAAGAATTTTGTTTAAAAATCTCGTTCTCATACACATGGCTATGTGACTCAGATTTGACTGACTCAATCTGGGTTTTGAAAAATTCTTGCTGAACGTCCAAAATTAAACATGTTTCATCAAACTCGTCTTCAAGAGACATGACCTACTTTAAATCATCTTTCATTTCTTTGACTAGACCCTTTTCAAAGCGGTTTAGTTGAAGATTGACGTCTTTAACTAAAGGTTTAAATTCTTCATACAATCGAGTTCTAGCTATCCTTTTGACATTGTCTTCAAAACTCGAATTAATGAAAACA
This sequence comes from Tanacetum coccineum, assembly GCA_026074375.1. NCBI lineage: Eukaryota > Viridiplantae > Streptophyta > Magnoliopsida > Asterales > Asteraceae > Tanacetum > Tanacetum coccineum. The sequence goes on from BQNB010000067.1 coordinate 61,626, forward strand.
TCCTCTCGAGGAGGGTTTTGCTTTGAAATGTTTTTTTTTCAAATTTAAGTATTGCCTATTAACATAATAAAAGTATTTCATTGGAAGATTTTTCCAAAGTTTTGGATCATAATTACTCAGTTGAGCTTGTTCCAAATGTTTTTTCAAATTAACATCTCTTCTTTTCAAAGGAACTTTTGGTGGTTCAACAAATTGAGTTTCACCATATACAAAGCCATGATACGAGAGCGGGGATTTTCTTTATTTTACTTTCAAACGTTTTTCAGCTTCACATTTTAATTTCTCTTCAGAAATGATCTTATGATCAAAAAGTAAGTCTTTTCCCATTTTGTCTACGTTATATAAGCTTGGGACTAACTCCTTGGCTTTGTTTAATAAACTTGGGTTTACAACATCATTTTGGTTCTCAAAGCCAAGACCCTATTTTCGCGTATTAACATTGTCTTCTTTTGGAAGCAACATGCAAAGAATTTGATCATTATGTCCCGCTTTTTGAAGTTTGTTATTAAGATCGTTTATTTGTTTCAAAAACTCTTGATTTTTCTTTTCAAGTTCATTTTTCCTTTTTAAAAGCGGTTGGACATGCTCATCATACTTTCCATTTTCCTTGGCGAATATCTTTTCATTTTGAGAAGCTCGAGATTTAAGGTTTGAAATTTCATCATTTAAAAGCTAATCTTTTTGCAGTATTCATATTTAGTTGTCTTATCTTTTGCAAAATGTTTTTCTTTTCCTTTATATCTCTTAAGCTCGTTTGTTAATAAGGCATTCACTTGTTGAGCTTCACGATTAACCTCATTACATTTTTCAACATCACATTTGAGGTTATTGATCAAGGAAGCAAATAAAGCACACTGTTTCTCATAATTTACATCATCATGTTCTTCCTTTCCTCTATCCGGATCCAGATTTGGTATATCAGAAATAATATTACTATTATTCTCATTCACCACATATGTGTCTGGAATAGATGTAGGTTTCTCATGAGTTTGTATCCCATGAGCAAACATATTTTTCAAATGTGTCATGATGTACCTTAGACATTGTGTCACTATCATATGAAGGTCTGATATCAGCATACTTAATGTCAGAATCAACAGTATCAACGAGTATCTTTTCAACATCTGCATCATTCCTTGAACTGCGACTTTCATCTGGTTGTTCTAACGATGTAACAAAGTCATATGTGCTTTCCTTAGTGACTAAATTATCATCTATTGCTATACCCTCAGTGACCAAACAAGCTTCCAATGTTGCATCTTCAGTGACTAAACAAGCTTCCAATACTGCACCCTCAGTGACTGAACTAGCATCCAATGCTGTACCCCCAGTGCTCAAATTAGCCTCCAATGTTGTACCCTCAGGGACCAAACTCTCTTGCTACTGTATCTCTCTTTCTTTTAGCCATTTTTCAATCTCCTATATTGCTTGAACTTCTCTTTCTTTCATCCGTAATTCTCCATATTTAAGTACTCTTTCATCAATAAGCTTGTTAAGTACATCCAGGTACTGGAGTAAATTATGTCTGTAAGTTTTAGGTTTGCATCTTGTATAATCTTTGACGTCCTTTTGCCAGCATTTATTTTGAAAATCCAAAGCATTCACCTTTTTCGAGTCAAAAAATTCCTTAAACAGTGTTCTGAGTACATCAAGACAAGTCTTTGGATCACAAGAATGAAGATTCTTTCTTTCAAGTTGCCATTGTAGTTGATTCAAGTTGTGGTACATCTTCTCACTGAAAGTCTGATACTCTACATGGAAGATTATTCGAAATGCAATTTTATATGGTCTTTTGTTTCTACCTACTGAAAACCTGTTATTATGAAGAGTTTTAAGATGTATCTTGAGCTCTTTAAACCATGCCATGCAGTTGGAGTGCAATTTCCTTTCTTCGAGTTGCATCAGTTTCAATTCTCTCTCTTTTGAATTTAAACTTGAAGATTCTATTGAATTCCGATGTGTGAAATTGATTTGTGGATCTTTTCGATGATAAAGAAGTGTTGTGTGGTTGAAACTCATAACACGTGATTTTTCCCTCCAAAAAATTAATTTTAAAAAATTTTCTTCGCTAAAATTTGAAATTCTCTTTAGAATTCAATTCTAAGTGTACGAATTTTTATTTTTTTGAAATTTTTACGTCAATTTTAACTGTAAAAATTTAAATTTCGTCTAAAAATATGAAATTTAGCCCAAAATTTTCACTGTTGTACCAAAATTTGAATTTGACGTAAAAATTTGATATTAAGATTACCGTAAAAAATAAATTTTACTCAAGTTTTCCTGCCAAAAAACTTTTTAAACAAAAAAAATAAATAATTCTTTGTTATTAAGGACTAGCAATCTAAACGAAATTGACTTGAAGGGTTAACGGTGTTAATTAAACACAAAGGACGAATTATGAATTATGTTTGAAGTCCAGAGGGTAATGATGTAATATCAGTTAGGGTTTCAATATTTAATTAAAACATTTCCCTCCTTTTTTCAAACTGTTTCTTCTTGGATGTTAAACCCTAAACCCGTGAACCTCAATCAAACCACGTGACTGAATATGATTAAACCACCTGTTATCAAACCATTGTATTCAAAGCGCAGGACTTAAGATACTCAAACTGCTGTATTCAAATCGCGGGACTTAGGATACTCAAACCGCTGTATTCAAATCACGAGACTTAGGGTACTCAAACCGCTGTATTCAAATCGCGGGACTTAGGGTACTAAAACCGCTGTATTCAAATCATGGGACTTAGGGTAGTCAAACCACTGTATTCAAATTGCAGGACTTAGGGTACTTAAACCGTGTAAATCATGTGTATGAACAAACCGCGTGGTGAAATAAAAGATCAAACTGTGGGGCTATATAAGATCAAACCGCTAGAACATGTATCAAACGGCCTGGTTTTCTCTTAAGACCTGTCAAACCGCTTTATACAAATTAAACCGCCTACACAGTTCAACAAACTGCTTTGAAACCTAGTCAAATCGCGTACCAAGTAAACCTCAAAACGCCTAGAAAGCTGATAAAACCGCGGTTGTACTATGCCTTTTTCAAATCGTCTGTACTTTTATTTATCCTTTTTCTTATATCTTTCAAACCGCGTTTAAATAAGCCAAGATAAGCACAAATAATCCGAGATAAGCAGTTTGAAAACAAGTATAAGTTACAAAAATCTATTACAAATAAGCTAAAAATAGTTTTGAGGGTTCTTGTTTTTGAAAAAAGTTTACGAAGCTAAAAAGCTATGTATTAGGATGCAATAAATAAGCTAGAAATAAGCTTTAAGAAACTGTATCTCAAACAAATAAGCCACAAACTATTGAAGATATTAAGCTACAATAGTTTTTGTATTCGAAAGTTAAGACCTTTTTGCAATAAAACTAAGCTAAAACCTAATAAGCAAGAATAATAAGCCGAGACCAAATTAAGTTTCAAAAGCTTTGAATAAGTTGTGTAAAGTCCCAATAAGCCATGAAATATTATCCTTCATATGCTAGTTATTGTTTTTAGATAGAAAAATTTAAGCTTTTTATATCAAATAAGCAAAAAAAGAAGAAAATAAGCCGAATCAAGTAATCCACAAATAAGCCGAATCCAATAAGCTCAACACAAACCATCTATCACAAAACGACCTAAGATCGAAACCATGGTGAATGATACCAATTCTAGAATATCAAATATCACACATAAACTAGAATCATAGAAGCGAGAAAGATGGTGGAGTGGTGTTCTTGATAAGCTTTTCTATTTCATAAGGAAGAGAGAATATTTCTTGTTTACATACTTTCCTTACACACATAGTCACACCCTCTCTATGTGAAGAGAGGGTTGCTTATATAGCCTCTAAGACTCGGGTTAGGCCTTACTTGGGTTTCCATGGCTAGGTCTTGGACTATTACATGCTTAATATATTTCTATCTATTACAAGACTCATGATAATGATCGTCACTTCACTAAAAACCAAATTCCTAACACATTAATTTCTTCTTCTTCATCTAAGTTATCATCCACCAAGGGTGATGTTTTAGATGGTGGAGGAGTTTTATCAAATGTTACGTTGAGTGATTCTTTGATTTTCATGGTGTGTTTGTTTATAATAATGTAGGCTTTACTATTTTCGAAGAAACCTAGGAAAACACCTTCGTATGACTTTGGGTCAAACTTGGTGAGATAGTCTATTGTGTTTAAAATGAAGCACTTGCTTCCAAACACTTTGAAGTAATCAAGAGTAGCTTTCCTACCTCTCAAGAGTTCATATGGTGTTTTTACTAAGATGGATCTAATTAAGATTTGGTTAAGTATGTAGGTTGATGTATCTACGGCGTTACACCAAAAATTTTATGGTAACGATTGTTCATTTAACATCGTTCTACTCGTTTCTTGTAAAGTCTTTTTTTCCTTTCTACCATGCCATTTGATTATGGAGTGCGTGGAGCCAAGAAGTTATGTGTAATACCATTGGCATTACAAAACTTTCCAAATTGCACTTCATTATCAAATTCCCTAATGTGGTCTGCCCTAATTGACACCATTGGACATCCTAGTTGATTTTGTATTTTCTTACTAATGATTTCAAATTTCTTGAAAGCATAGTTTTAGTTTTAAGAAATCTTGTCCATGTATACCTAGAATAGTCATTTACTATTACTAAGGTGTAGAGGTTTCCTCCTTAACTTTGTACGGTGGATGGACAGAAAAGATCCATGTGTATAAGTTCTAGGCATCTAGTCATTGAGACCATAATCTTAGCTTTGTGACTAGCATGAGCTTGTTTCCTTATTTTACAAGCATCACAAAAATGTTAATCAAACTTAAGTTTGGGTAAATTTCTAACTAGTTCCTTAGATGCCAACGATTAAATTAGACACATATTTGCATGACCTAATCTCCTATGCCACATAGTGGAGTTTTCATCAATCATTGTAAGACAAATTTTATCTTTTGGCTTATTTCCTAATTTCATCACATATAAGCCGCTTTTCCTAATACCTCTACCTATGACCTTTCCATCCTTAGTAATTTCACTATCATGCTCAAAAAATATTACTTTACACTTATTATAACATATTTGACTAACACTTAGCAAATTAAATCCTAAATTATCTACGTGTTCAACATTTGCAATATTTAGGGAGTCATGAGAGATCGTACCTTTGCCAATGATGTTACCGCGTATATTACTATCAAAAATGACGTTACCTCCATTATATGCCTTGTAAGTGGAGAAAAGCTTTCGGTTGCCCGTCATTTGTTTAGTGCATCCACTATGTTTGATCCACTCGTCGGGCTCCAAATTAATTCCAAGGCATATCTATTTATATAACATAACAACTCAAACATTTGGTCCCCAATATCTCATGGGTCTAAAGTTGTTAGTATTAAACATCCCTTGCATTTGTTGCATTTGGTTGAGATGTGGAAATGGAGGACAAATTCCTCATGGCATGTAACTTTGTGGTTGGAAGTTATAACAAGTTAGGGGAAAACCATTTGGACGATTTTGTCGTCCAAATTTTTTTTGGTTGCGGTGTTTAGATCGAGGACGAGAATTATTAATTTTCCTAGGAGGTGGAGTTTTTGACCTAAAATCCAGTTTTGTAAAACCGACTCTAGGTTTTAAAGAAGGTTTATAAAAAAGTTTAAAATCTCATTGCTAGTGATGATGAGATTAAACGTTTAAAATCCTATTGCTAGTGATGATGAGGTTGAACGTTTAAAATGCGGTGAGGATGATGATGAAAATGCTAAAGACAAAACGTGTCTTATTAGGTCATAGTTATTGAATCACACTTTAGAATTTGGTTAAGCTTAAGAGTATAAGCGAGGAAGGCAAGTTTTACTAATTTTCACTTTTATAAAAGGGAAAAAGAGAAATAGGGAGGAGAAGCGATTACAAGCCTTAACCTCCTTCATGAGATAAAGGAGGTATTTATAGAGTGCTAAGCACCCTTCCTTATTTTCTAATATTTGCTAACTAGTCTGTAATCTTTGGTGTGTAAGCTATTTTTAACTTAAGCTTACATTACCTTATTACATGAATAACTATTACATATAAAATAAAGACTAAATATTACTAAATTAAATAAACCATTAAAGTATCATAATCGACACTTTTTTAATCCTAACAATCTCCCCCTAAGGGTCGATTATTCTGGGCGATCCCTTCTTGATCCGAGTAGTCTTCCATTCACGTACATTTCCCAAAGTCTCATCTGATCTTGATGCTTCAAACATTCTTTAATGTCTTCTTCATAGAATTGCAAGTATTCAACAAATGGATCACTGGGACTTGGGACAGCATATCCATACTTCGCATCCTTGCTGTACTTCTTCAACTTCTCCAAAACTCTTTTCAAAGTCGCATCACAAAACTTATGAATCTCCTTATGAATCATCAATCTCTTCTCTGTTTTGTTGTTTTCATAAATCATACCAATTACAGGTTCAGAGGTGATGGTAAACAGTTTCTCTCTTTCAATACCAGGAAATGTTATTGTTGGAGCAGTGAGGTTGACTTTCTGCTGGTAACTCTCCATGCCTAGCTGGAAATCATGAACTCCTTCCCAGATGATGCTGCTTCTAATAAATACGAACAATGATCCCAACAACCCAATTTCTCTGTTTTCCTTTACTTTGCCATTAATGCATTACAGATACAAATCTTCAATGTCATTCTTGTTGAGATATTTGTAATCTGACTCTTTGATCAAATCAATATTTCCATTAGCACTTCTCACCATGATCTTTGTTATAAACTTATGCTCATGATCCAGTTCATATGAAGTTCTGATTACTTTAATGATCTTTGATTCTAAGTAAAATTCTTCAGGTTTGTCTCTTAGCTCTTTCTGCCTTTTGATGTGATCTTGCTTTACCTATAGATTCTACAAATGTTCAACACCATATCAAGCATACACATTAAACCTTCTGAGACATTTACTCACCCATCATGAAGCCCGTTCTTCGATATCATCTTCTAGGAATGAAACTGTAGGATACTTGTGTAGTGACAGAGTATACTTCTTTGTTCCTGAGTTGCCATGCTTGAGATAGAATAGGTCTTGATTCAACACAATCATTGGTAGGGATTTTGGGTCTCTTTGACAGCTTTGAAAAACTGGAGCTGGCTTCTTTGGAGTTAGTAAAGACAACCTTTACTTCATGCTTTCCCAAACAATGTCACTCTTGAGGTAGTTTTGCATCTGATCTACATGATATTGATGCTCTTCTCTTGAATTGCATCTTTGTCTCAGCATATCATTAACAGCTTTTTGTAGTTGAGCTTCATCAAAATCTTATGGTATTTCTTCCATAAGTTCTGGTGATACTTCCTCAGTAGGAACTTCATCATCATCTGTTCCAAAACCATCCATCTAAGCATCAAATTCATCTAACTATTCTTGTGTACCTGAGTCTAAAGGATTTGGTTCTTGATCCATATGTTGTTCTGATGAAGATTCACCCATTGAATAAGTGCCATGTTTAGACGTCTTCTGTCTCTTTGTATTGCTCCCTCCTCGGGACGAGCATCATTGTCTTGATGGTCTTCATAATCTCTAGTACAAACAACAGTTGTTCTACAAGGGGCAGCAGAGGGTTCATGTTTCTCAAACTTGATTTTTAATGACCACCAGATGGACAAATCGTCATTACGTAGCTTCTCATCATCCATCATCATTATGTATAGTTGATACTAAAGATCTCGAGTGGAAGACGTAGGAGCTTGACTTAGATGGACATGAAGAATGTTTTTTGACATATAATTCCTCAAAAATGAATCAACATGCGCGGGAATACTATTAGCCAAAGCATTAGTAACTTGCAAAGAAATCTCAGTCCAAAGATTCTCGCGTTCATTCTGTATAGCCTCAGCAATCATAGCAGTTACATCAGCTTGAGTCTTCTGCCTATCCAATAATAACCCTTTAGCAACATATACTGGGACAATTGACTTGGCAATCTTATTAACTTCAGTATTAACCATTAAAATAAGAACTTCCTCTAACGTTTTCTACAGTGTTTTAGCAAGCTTGTGGAAACTTTTCTTTAGCATGAAAGTTTTCTTCAAATGTCCAAACAAGTAACCATAATGAACACACATCTACTAAATAAACTCTTATATTGTATGAATCGGCCAGTTTTGGGTTTTGGTGAAGATGATGAGGGTGTAGAATCAGTAACTGTTAATTCCTAGAGTTTCTCCTTATTCACAGATGAAGGAGCATCTTTAGTAGTGACCGTCATATCCTGAAGTGTCTCTTTATCTGAAGATAAAAGAACAATATGAGTCCTAGGGAATCTAATAGGTGTGGATGGGGGTGTATCCATAGTCTCCTCTATTTCCTTTCCCTTTTCTCTCATTCTTAGCTTAAACTCATCTCCAGCTGACTCTTCCTCTTCATTATCAGTAATCACTATGTCAACATCTTTCTCCACCTCCTGACTTTCCTTATCACTCATGGTCTCTATCCTAGTGTCGGGATCTTCTTGGTCATTAAAGATGTCTTCCATAAACTCATCTTTATAAACATTCTCAGTTCCTTCCAGCAATTGTTCTAACTCCTCATCCATCATGTGCTCTTTAACTTTTTCCACATTATGCTGAGCTTATAAGTCTTCAAGACTTATTTGTGTAGTAATGCTTATTTGTGCATCTCCATTCAAATTTGTTATATCAACCTCATTAGCTGTTAGAATTGGTGTTTCTGGATCTGGTCGTCTTGTTACGCAAAACCTAATCACAGTTGGTTTGCATTGAGCACTCGATTATTTTTCAGTAGTAACATGGTTAGGTGTCCTAGGGGTTCTAGGTGTCCTATGCGTTCCCTGGGTAGACTCAATCGGTTGTGACTGAGTCGTAGGAACATATACCCGAAACACTGTAGCATACATCTGATAATGATCAGTTAGCTTTATTTCCCTAGTCAGCATCCATTCATGAATCTTCATTCCTGCTCCTTCTTTATTCTTCCCAAAGTTCAAGATTGACTTAACAACTTCGTCATTCTCAACTCTGTGATAATGTTCATGTAGTCTCCTTGGAATATCTGGATTATCAATAATGATCAATGATTATCTTTATGAATCTAGGGTAAGGGATGAGACTTGTTGGATGCAAAAGAGAGTAGTAGAGCCCTTCCTAAAGTAGTTCAACATAATCCACATATGAAACAATATACAATCTATATAATCTAGAATGACAGTTGATCATGACCCGTGACTCGTGTTGTTAAGTATCTGGAAAAGATCTTGACAAGTGTCTGCCACGGTTGAGGAAGTCCTTTTGGTACAAAGTGTGATGGAATACATATTATCAAAGAAAATCCAAGGTCATCCTGGAAGAATAGGAGCATATCAATGAAACTGGGAGCAACAACAAATCCAACATTGTTGTTATCGGTGGCTTGAGGTAGTTGAAATATGCGTCTGAGATCATCTACTAAGAACTAAAACTCCTTAATATCAAGAAAGAACTTGAACTTGATCTTTAAATCATCTTTCTTGGGTGTGTGCCAGAACTGCTAAATGTAAATCCATGGCACTAAAGCAGATCCTACCACAGCTAGTCGTAATGGATGATTGTTTAAAATGTTTCCAAGAATCCGGCTCTTATTTGGACACTACAGATTGACAAGACCAACCTTCTTGTTAGCATCCATGATGTCATACTACTTGTGTAGTGGACACAGAGTATCCTTTGGAACATCTGGTTGTTATTGTGGTTGTTGTGCCATGATGAATTCTGAATAATTGACAAGAATGTGTTAGATTAAAATCAATTCATACTTAACATTTTTGTCTCTTTTCGCTCTGTCTGTTTTATATGTTCTTGCAATTCTTTTTGAACTTTTTGAATCAGTTTCTTTCTCATGTGCTTATTTTTTGCTTTTACTAGCACATGACATACGCTTTATTAGCATTATTCTTTTGATTTCACCTTTTGTGTGTTCTGGCAATTCTTTTTTGAAAACACTTTTGATTTGCTTTTTCACGTATGGTTTTTCTCTCTCTTTCTGTTTGAGTGTCCTCACCAAAAAGCATTTGTATAATGATACTCTTTAAAGAATGAAGATATACTCTTAGTTTAATTTTGAAAAATTTAAGAGATATCAATCATATTCTAAAAGAATCATTTTTTAAATAGAGTACCATTTCAACAACTTCTTGACAGAAAATGAGACTTTACCAATAATGTTTCAAATACTTTTTAAATGAATAGTATGGCAATGAATCAAATTTCTCTTAAACTTCAACTGAATGGTCACTGAGTTACTACCACAAACTTATACCTTTTAAGGTCAATAAGTATCTACCACAATCAACAGATTCATAAAACGGTCGAAACCGGATGTAACTATGACCACTTAAATAATTGAGAGTTAGAAGAATTTGACTCAAGCTGTATTACTCATTAAATCATTTGTAGTTTGATTATGTCACTTTTGAAATCATTTGAAAGCTTGAGTCTATTAGATAATTAAGCCACATGAGATCCTGATTCGTTATACAAACAATTAAACATTGATCATTGCACAGATGATTCAGAAGCATTAGCAGTTACATGAAGCCCAAAACATAGACCAAAAACAACCTATTTCGTGATTTCGATATTTGATTTTGAATTTTGAGTTTTTGACTGTTTGACTTTGACCACACCGAAATTTGACCGTATTGAAATTTGATTTTTGACTACTTGACCATTGAGATTTTACTTGTAACAATCCGCATTTTCACATCATTTTACGTCAATAAATATCCAACTACTTATTTTAAAGTTTTACGCGTTTACTTTTAATTTGCATCGTTTAGTTAAATCGCATAAACTAAAAATCAACATTCAACGTAAACCGTCATCAAACAAATAAAAGTTTAAGTCAAACAAAGTGTTATATTATTTTTACGAAAATAATAATTAATTTTTCATATTTTATTTTTATTTGTTATGTAAAACGCTTATGTTTCGCAATAAATTACATTTGTGCATGCATATAAATTCATAAACCCATCTATACTTCAACAAATACCCAGTTTTATACCCAATACAAAAAAATTTATATTATTTCTATCCTAAACTACATGTTGGCCGTCCACTTTATTAACAAACACAAACAAATAAACTTAATCTCATACTAATGTCTAGTCTAATTAGGTCTTACCTTCCTTTAAGTACAACATCCCTTCTTTAACCATAGGATAACTAAGCATGGTGCCTTCCCCATAAATTGTCAAATCCCCTTAGTCCTTCCATGTACCCTAAACCACTTCTAGTCCCTTGTTTTTGTTTAATGGTATGACTAATACTTTCATTATAAAATGGAGCCTAGTGTAAGTCTTATACACACATTTAACATTTGCAAGAAAATCACAAACTCTCCCATTTTACCACCAAGCTCACGGCTCAAATTAATTTACAAGAACCATTCATAGTTTTGATTCTAGCAAGAACACAAGTATACAAACATAATTAGGGTTAATATCTAAGGTATATCAAGGTGGTTTGGAAGCTTGGGTGTTGATAAATCAAGGGTTATTCAAGCAAGAAATTAGGATTTTCATAAGCAAATTAAGGTTTTCTTGCAAGTATTTAGGGTTAAATACTTAGGTTTGATTTGTGTAGCATCTTCATACATCTTCATTGAGGTCTACTTGAACCCTAATCTTTCAAATTATTCATTTACATATTCTATATACTTGTTATCATGTTAATCACCACCTAGGGTTTGTTTTTATGGTTTATAAATACAATAAGCTTGATCTTGGATTTGAACTCATTTAATCTTGTAATGAAATGACGTTAAAAATATACTAGAACACAAGAATACACTTTATATAAGTATTGGATAATTTATATATTTAGTTTATAAATTTAATTGTTGAAAGTTTAATTACAAAGTTTATATATAAATTATCATGGGGACACTTTACTTAGACAAGCATGATGGACACAATCTTGAGGACCCAAAAATATGTAAGACTTGTGGTACAAAGTAATTTAGAGGACTTGTACAAATTAATCAAGTTATAATTTGTAAAACTATTTAACAAACACATTTTATGTGGTTCGTGTTTATACGCATTTTAAAAACCTATATATTTAAGTTTATATGTTGCAAGTCTTGTATGGACGGACTTGGAACACAGTAAATTTGTATATATAGTTTTTGTGATTTAAATTTACAAAAATCTATGAACTCACCAACTTTATGTTGACACTTTTAAGCATGTTTTTCTCAGGTGAACAAGATGCTTGACATAACTGATGTGCATTGGAGTCTAAACTTTACAAGATTTCTTTTCAAACAACAGATTTAGAGGTCGTTCTCTCAAGTCTTGTGCAATGGTATTATGAAGTAACGCTGCTCCTGGATCCTTATTCCACTGCGACCCAATTTGGGGGTGTTATATGACGGAGTCAAAAATTGATTGAAATTGACCATTTGACTTTTTGACTATCGAAGTTAACCATGAAAATGAGTTTCCATGTCGAAAATGTCATTCAATCGATTAATTCACATAACAATCATCAAGACATCATTCAAACAATTTATCAATATTATCAAAAATCAATTCAAGCCTAATTGAATTTGGGTGGTCTCATCAAAAAAGGCCGGTCACATCAAAATTCATCAAGCATGCATCATAGATCGCTTTTACAACAATTAAACACATTTATACATTCGTGCACACATCTAGGAACCCATATCAATCATTAATTTCAAGAACCCTCAATTTCGATAAACCCTAGTTCATCGAACTTAAATTTTGATGTGTCAAAAATCCTAATTAAACCCAATAAAAACAATGTCAATGATGTCTCTTTTACGTTTGAAAGAAGTGTTTGAGTTTAATCGGTAATCAAAAATGTCGAAACCCTTCTAGCGAAATTTAGATGAAAATATAAAAGAGAAAATGAAAAACAATTTCTTTTTATACTCCCTCTTTTTCGATATTGACTAGGTTTGACCGGTTTTGAGACTTTTCGAAATTGACAGATTTGGCCCTTGTCTTTACTTATCGAAATTTAAAGGTTTCAAACTTTGCACATTTAGTCCTTTGATTTTAAGAATAACTTCTAAAAGTCAAATTTCACAAACTCCCCCTTGGAATGTGATCCCTTTTTATGGATTGACCTCAAAATTTAGATTTTTGTCTTTTTCAAAATCTGTTTTTTTACAAAAATTTATAACTCCCCCTCGAATAAATAACTATTTTAAGAATACATCACTGGTTTATCTAACACATTTATTCGAGAGATCATTGTTTTTATTGCAGTTAAAGACTTGTGATTTTTGATAATGATGTAAAAAACAATCTACGTGAATGGAATATTTACAAAACACATGTTTTAGCGGTGACAACACATTTTTATCAGAATAACTCCCTCTAAGATCATGATCCTGTTTGAACATTCAAATAGTTTTTGAAAAAAATTTAATCATGAATCTGATTTGTAAATGAGAAGACATGTGTTTGTGTTTAAATTATGTTTTTTGTATTTTTACATTTTTTATTTTTGTATCTATGTTTGATTTTTTTTCAAATTTAAAGACAATGTTTTTAAGTTTTTATATTTTTTTATTTTTATTTTGTTTTTTTCAAATTATTTACATGTTTTGATGTATGATCTTTTTCAAGAAGGTAACTTTGCCAGACGTTCCAACTCTGTTGGAGTCATGCACCGCATACCAATTCGATGAAATAGGTACTCAAAGCATTCCTTTAGAAGAGTTTTGGTAAATAAATCAGTGAGTTGATATTCTGTCCCGACAAAATATAATTTCACCGTTACTCTCTCAACATGTTCCTTAATAAAATGATAGCGTATGTTGATATGCTTAGTACGCGAGTGTTGAACTGGAATGCATGATATGGCGATAGTGCTCTTTGAATCACAATACATCGGTATTTTGTTGAATTTGTATTCGTAGTCCAAAAGTTGTGTCCTTATCCAGATGACTTGTACACACCAAGCGGATAACGATACATACTCAGCTTCAGCAGTGGATAACGCAGTACAATCATGCTTTTTGGAACACCAGCTCACCAACTTTTTATAACACCCCCAAAATCGGATAGTAGCGGAAGGTAACCGGGGGTGCTACTTCACAGCACAAAGTACAAGTTACAGAAAATGGCCTTTAAATGAGACGTTTTAATAAAAAGTTACACATTCGATTTTATTTAAATATCAGACTTCGTAAGTACAAGGTCCCAAAAGTTTAAACATTACGTAACATTTTTAAAGGAAAATTATCGAATGGTAACAATATGAAAAGTCTTCAAAAGCATGCCGTGCGACTTCCTTCCGAGATTATACCTTAAGGACCTAAGATAAACATGCTAAAAATGTCAACAAATAATGTTGAGTGAAATTTATAGGTTTTATAAGTAAAATAGTGGACCACAAGATTTCAATTATAATTGACTAATTATGTACATTCAAAAGTCAATACTATTTATTATTGCACTAAGCTCATGACACCGAACCTTAATGTTACATACAAAATCCCAATTTGAGATTTGTACCCTGAAAATTGATGTGTTGCCAAAACACCTAGGTAATACTTCAAATGTTAAATACGTCTGTTTGACATGGTAATCAGGTGTTTCATACCCAAACGGGGATTGTCAGTCCCAATAGATTTATTTACAGCATTCGCGTTCACTTCACAGAAAGTAATTAATCGGTTCACGATATAGGAGACTTAAAGGTGGAAGTGGTACTTAGGCAATAATATATCAGAAAAAGCATACAGCTTAAACACTTGCGTCCATATGTAAAATATAAAGTAGCATGTATCTCCCCCAAAGAGTTTATAAAATATTTAATAAGTAAAAGTAGGGCTATGAACTCACCTTACGCAAAGTAGTGATTCAAGAAAATAATCAACAAGTATAAACGTGCAATGAGTTACTAAACGCAACCAATCGAAACCAAAGTGTGAAGTTGGTGAGAATAAATAAGACCCGCTCCATAAGCTTCAAAACCCAACTAGATGATGAGGATAGGGTAATTAATGAAATTACAAATACATGATAATGATAGAGTAATTAATAGAAAATAATAGTAAATGATTTAGATATTTATTTATTAAATAAATATGAGGTGAACGATTGGTAATGGAAGGTTGTTATGGGACTTTGTAGGAGTGAATGGAAATTGGGTGTTAGATGAAGGTGCAAAAGACATGCAAAAGAAGAACTACAAGTGTCCTTCTTATGATTTTAACAAAGACACACAAGTTTTTTTGCATACCACATGGACATATGTCCATGTGGTTTAGCCGGAGGGGGCACAATGTTTAGTTTTTGTTAAACTTTTGAATAGGTGGTATATTTAGGGCTAATGGGTAAAAAATATAATGTTGTAAAAGTTTAGGCGCAACCGCGAAGAGTAAACGTAAATTTTAAAAATAAAATTATAACATATATGATACTTATGTAAAATAATAAAAATACGTAGAGCATGTAGACTAATATTTAGTCTAAATATGTGTTCACGTTTAATATTCGTTTTACAACGAACGTGGGATAACCTATACGGTTAACCGAAAAAGTAAATTTTATGTAAAAATAAAATAAATAGTAAAAGTATAAATTAAATAATGACCCAAAAATTACGAGTTGTTATACTTTTCACCTAGAAATTATAAGCCTACTGACGTACTTTTGCAATCATCATGACACCCTGCATGGTCTACATCTGAATATGCGATTAGTTCAAAGCCGGAACCCTTTGGATACCATAGACCCATATTATAAGTCTGTCTCAGGTACCAAAAGATCCTCTTAACCTCTTTGAGGTGTTTTACCATGGGTCGTGCCTGATAACGAGCAAATACAAATGTAGCAAAAGCAATATCTGGTCTACTGGCGGTGAGATACATGAGCCCTCCAATCATGCTATGATATCTCGTCTGATCGGTAGGAGTACCCTGTAAATCAGCATCTAGTTTGGCAGTAGCCATTGGTGTACTAATGGAGTCACAACCATCCATACCATGTTTCTTTAAAAGCTCTAAGGTATATTGTAACTGACTTATGAAGATTCCACGGGGTGATTGATGAATCTGAAGTCCAAGAAAGAACTTTAATTCACCCATCATTGACATCTCAAAGTTGTTTTGTATAAGGTTTGCAAAACGTTTTGAAAAATTTGGGTTGGTATGTCATCGGCATATACTTGAACAAGTAATATGTCTCCCCCGTGACGTCTTGTGAATAAAGTCGGGTCAACAATACCTTGGTGAAGTGATGTTCAATTAGGAATGAGGAAAATTTATCGTACCATACTTTTGGAGCTTGCTTGAGACTGTACAAAGCTTTCTTCAGCTTGTAGACATGGTCTGGAAAGTCCGGGTCAACAATGCCGTTGGGTAGGCTTACATAAACTTCTTCTTTTAATGACCCATTGAGAAATGTTGTCTTGATGTACATTTAAAGATTGTAAAGTTTTTATGAGCATCGTAAGCAACAAATATCCTGACTGTTTCAAGGCAAGCAACTGGAGAAAATGATTATTCAAAATCGATGCCCTCTTCCTGTTTGTAACCTTTAGCTACAAGACGATATTTGTTTCGTTTGACAATGTTTTCTTTATTTGATTTTTTTTTCTAGAGCCATTTTACTGCAATTACATTTCTGTCAGTAGGCCGTGGAATCAATTCCCATACATCTAGTCTTTGAAATTGATGCAGCTCGTCTTGCATAGACTCTATCCATTTATGATCTAACATAGCTTCTTTGATGTTCTTAGGCTCGATAGTACTCACAGTTAAAGCATACATACACACTTTTAAATCTATGATGAGCCTACTTCTTATCATCACTAGCCTACAGGGGTCACCAATCACTTCATCATAGGGATGAGCTTTTGTCCATGTATGTGTTGAGGGTTGAACGGGAGTGATTACTTGCATATTGACGGATTTTTAGCGGTTGAAGATGACTCAGCTTCTTCAAACATTGGAGTATGATATGAAGAAAGCAGCGTATTTCGGTCAAGATCTGCAGAATCTTCTTTTTGAATTAATTCATTAGCTTTATTATTTGAGAGTAGAGAAATTTATTCTTCAGAAGAGGATACCAAGGGAGGAGCTTCATTGTCTTCAACAATGATTGAAGATGATGAAGGTGTGTCTTGATTATTAAGAGTTGTTTGTGCATCGGATTTGATGGACACTTCGGGTTATCCCTTCTCAAAGTATTCTTCATACATTAGACCGAACAAATTATCCATATCCTCTTTTGACGGTATAGAAGTGAAATCTGCTGATGAATTATCGTTATTGAAGCGGTTTGTCTCGGGTTCCAAACAGTTATGTTTAGAAGCCAAAGCCATAAGTTCATCAAACTTGACGTGGATGGTTTCCATGATCTTTCTGCATCTACGATTATAGATCCCAAACCCTTTAGATGACTTTGAATAACTGATAAAGATTCCAATGTCTGCTTTGTGTTTCATTTTTCCAAGGTCTCCTCGATTATTAGTCGGGTAACAAAGTGATCCGAATACATAAAAGTACTCCGCATTTGGTTTTCTTCATCGAAGAAGTTCATACGGAGTCTTGTTATACCTTGTATAAATCAATGAACGGTTTTGAGTGAACCAAGTGGTGGAGATAGCCTTGGCCTAAAGAAATTCTGGTGACTTTGAAAAGATAAGCATTGTACGAGCAGCCTCGATAAGAGTATGATTTTGTCTTTTGACCACAACATTTTGTTGAGGCGTTCTTGCAATTAAGAATTGTTGCATAATACCTAACTTTTCATAATGATCCTAAAGTGTTGCAATCTTAAATTCAGTTCCATTGTCAATCCTGACTTTCTGAATTTGAACCTGGAAATTCATTTAGACTTGAGCAATGAACTTCTTGATCATCTCAAGAGCCCCATATTTTGTTTGAAGAAAATATACCCACGTATTATGAGAATAGTCATCAACAATCACCAAAATATAATATTCGCCATTGATACTTTCTACCCTCATTGGCCCGCATAGATCCATATGGATCAATTCCAGCTTGGAATGCGTACTTGGAACCAATTTAGGTGGAAGAGTAGCTTTCTTGCTCTTTCCCCGCTCACATGCAGAACATAGATGATCTTTGTCATATTTTAATTTTGAAAGTCCATCAACCAGGTCTTGTTGGGAAAGATGATTAATAGTATCAAATTTCAGGTGCGAGAGTCTTCGGTGCCATAACTATGATTTTGTTGAAGTGGCATTGGACATCAGACAAACGGGAGAAAAACTACCATATCCGAAATGGAGATAGTATACAAATTTGAATCATGAGCACATTTTAAAAGATCATCTCCTTCCAGATTGCGGAAATAACATGTCTTTGATAGAAAAGCAACTCCCAAATCACCGTCGCAGAATTTCCCTACACTGAAGAGGTTGTATCCAAGACATTCAACATAATATTCATGATAGATAATGATATTGCCACGTACATAATCACCATAGCCTGTGATTGCTGCAAAGTGATCGTTTCCAAAGCGGATTGTGCCTATGAATTTCTCTACGAAATTTTTCAACAGTTTAAGATCCCCGGTCATGTGGTTTGAACAACCACTAACAACAATCCACATAATGATTTGGATCACCTGCATCACATGAAGAAATTAAAGATAGAAGAGTGGACGGTTTGGCTACCCATTTTCTAATGGGAACATGTATGTTAGAGTAAGATACAACATGGTCTCTACTTTTAACAGCACTCGGTTTTGCATTAGCAGTTAATTTCTTAGGGGACCAACCAACATTTGGTTGTGTTTCAACCATATTTGCCACTTCCTACTGGTGTTTATTTTTATCTTAATGTATTTGCTAAGTGATAGTGCTTGCACAAATAGTAAAGTTGATCTAAAAGCACTAGAGTCCTTATTTCGCACTTAAGGGAGTAACTACGGCAAACCTAGTTTTTGCTACTACAAAGGTAGCATCTAAAGACTTGGATTTAACAGTTCTAGGAGTAGTGAATAAGGCTTTTCTGACTTTGGAATTCACATTCAACTTATATATCACAAGACATTTATCATGATACGGGGTAAGCACATTTTTATCACAAGAAACACATAATACCTCCTTTGCTTTAAGAGCATTTTTAACATCAACATTTGTTACAATCTTTTTTTTAACAACATTCTTTTTAGGCGCAACATTTGTCTTTTTATTTGTCCTAACATGAACTTCTACATTATCTGAATGATTCTTATTGTTTGACAAGGCACTATTCTTGGACGATGAGCTTCTACTCGATGGTCTTCTAACACTAGTAATATCTTTCAGTCATGTGGAAGTTAAAACACTCTTAGTATCTTGTGTACGTACTTCTTGATTGTTTGCAGTGTTAACTTTGTACATCCCTAGTGCTATGACATTGATATTCTTATGAACCTGTTTCTTTTTGGTAGGTGAAGTCTGTAAAGTGACTATTTTTATCAAAACATGTTTTTCTTTAGTTTTCGGAATAAACTTTTTCTTTTGAAGAATTTCTTTATTAATCGGTGTAACACAGAAAAGTTTACCGGAAATTGAAGGTTTGTCAAACTTGGTATTTACAAACTTACCTCTTTCAACAGTTTTTAACTTTGCCTTTAGCTCAAAGATTGTTGTCAAAAGATCTTGATTTTGTTCCCTTACATCCCCATATGCATATGTCTTTTGATTAACATTCTCAATCAGTTCATTAATCTCTTTTTGAGACTGAATCCGTGCCTTTTTGATTGAATCAAAAAGCTTTTAGTATTCCAATTTGATATTTTCACATTCTTTAATCAAAGATTGTACTTAAAATTCTAAAGACACGTTCTCATTCTCAAGCTTATCCTTTTTTTGATATCCAAGAGGTTTCACACATACTTTTTTAAAGAAGATTCACATTTTATTTTTTCTTTCTCATGTTGCAGTTGTAATTCAAAATCAAAACTCTGTTTTTGACATCTTTGAACATCATATACAAGAATCTTGATGCGTGTGTGCATTCATTCTTGAACATCAATAGATTCCCTCTTAACTTTCTCAGTTTCAGTAGTTAAATCATCATTCATAGAATCAGAACACATCAACACACATTTTTCAATATCATGCTTGAGTATTGCTTCCAAGAGTTAATCGTTTAAAATCTCATTTTTTCCATGTTGCATCAAGTTCACTCTCTATTGATTCAAAAACAACCATCATTGCTTTTACTTCTTCTGGAAACTATATTTGAAGATTTTTGAAAACCGAATGCTAGTAATTAAGAATCAGGGTCACCTCTTTACAACAAAAGTCATGTAAAAGTGTTTCCTCTCGACTTGTAAAGAAAATACTATTTGGAGTAGATTTAATTTCCAAAATTGTGAACAACTTTTTATTATTATTTTCCATCTTGTGAAACTGTTTTATCAGTTTACTTGAACTTGGCATTGTTGGAGGAGGTGAACTCGAGGTGCTTGCATTTGAAAGAGTTTGAGAAGTCATAAAAACAGATGAAAAATATTTTTGTTCAGCATATAGTTCTACTTGTGGAACAAAAGTTTCGTAAAGATCATTTAATTTCCCATAATTAATTGGACGAAAATTTTGTTTTTTCTCAATAGCAATTAGATCTTTCAATTTATTTTCCATTTTGAGTTGACTCTTGGTTGCATCCTCAAGTATTTCCTTAGTATCACAAACATTCACATGCACTTTTGAATTATGCAAATTTTAAGCATCATACAACTTACGATTCTAAGAAATTTCTTTCTTGAGCGTATAAGAAATTTCGTATCCCAAACCATGTTTCAATTATGGGTCATAAATCAATAAAGGTTTTGGTCCAAGCATGAACAATGCTTGCACAGAGTAACTCATTTTTATAACCACATTTTCATTCTTTTTAAGCTTCGCTTCCAAATTCAAAACATCATTGAGATACTTATCTTCATTTGCATTCATCTTAAGTTTGAAAGAAGTTTGTGCAATTTGTAATTCTAAAACCTATTTTCTTTGTCTGAAACATTCAGTTGCAAATCATCTCTTTCTTTTTCTAAAGCTTTAATTTTATCTCTAGCTAGGATGAATTGATTTTGAAGTTCATTTGCAAGACGTTTTGCTTGACGATCAGCTTCGATGAATTCATTATGAAATTGGTTTTGGTTGCATTGTTTATTTCAAAAACCCAAACCCTTTCCTCATATTGCTCAAGCTATTTAGTTAACACAACATTTTGTTGTTTAACCTTTTGAGCAATTATTTGTTGCTTCTCAGCTTCCTTGTAAGCATTTCTAGCTAATTGTTCAAGTTCATTATCATGATCATTTTTATCGTGTTCAACACTGCCACTATTAACTTCCACCTTTAGATCATCAAATATAATATCGCTATTAATTTGATCTTCAAAAATTATAGAATTAATAATTTTAGGTTGCTTATGATACGTTTGTTCATGATTACCGTATGAGAATAATGGATTTATGTAGCTTGTTGTTGGTGTTTGTACCTCACTAATGAATGCATAATTATAGCTTGGCCCTTCATTAGATGCAATGTTCGCTGGTTGAATTCTGGACATCATGCATATGTTTGCACTAAATTCCTTAAGCTCTTCCATTTGAGCAACATCAACAAGGAGAAAATCATTTTGTTCATTGGAAAGAATAACTCGTGCTTCATCCTTGTTAGCAAGTAACATTTGTTCCATGAAGTACTTAGAATCTCGAACTCTTGGCTTTGGACAATTATAAGCATAGTGACCTTTCTTATTGCAATTGTAGCACTAAACATTTATGACATTTCCTGTTGAAGAAGTTCAAAGATTTCTTTATACATTCCTAGTTTTGTTCTGAACATTGCTACCCGCAGCAGATTCTTCTTGAACATTATACGAGCGTCTTGCAATTCTACCATCATTTCCAACATTTCTGCTTTGAATATTTACTCTGTCAGCTTGCACAACTGCTTGATTTCTTGTGTTCGAAGATGAACGAAGTCGGTTGTTTATTGGAGTAGAATAACGTTGAGTGATTGCACGAGCTAGTAGCATCATTGCAGAATTAAGAGGATCTTTTGAATTATTTTGAAATGTATCCTCTTGGTACTCATCATCATAATCTATTATAGAAGGAGGATGTCTTACATAATAAGCTAGTGAAGATCGAGAAGAAGAGCTTGTGTATGCAACTAATGCAAGAGGATCATGAGTCTTTTCTAACTTTTTTGCTTGAGAAGCAATGACAAGTTTCTCATATTGCTGAAGACGATCAAACAACTCATCATATGGGTTTTTTGTTAAATCCTTTGCCAAACGAACATTGGTGACATACTTGTACCATTTAGGTTGGAGATAGTTCAGGAAATTAGTGTTGATGGTGACAGTTGGAAGGTGGATTTTGTTTCGTTTCAAATCATTCATAAGATGTGAAAAACGTTTAAAGACTGACACAAGTGATTCTCCAAGTTCAGCAGTGAATTGATCAAAGTTATTATTAAATCGTGTTTCCCTGTCAACCTCAGACAACTTAGTTCCTTGCATTAAGCGTTTGATCCGAAGCCACATTTCTTAAGTAGTTTGACAAGAATCCACAGAGTTGTAGATATAATTTGGTATGGAGATAAGAATCAAATTCACTGCTTCGATATCAGCCTCATATTGTTTCAAAGCATCACCCGTAAGATCGTCTTCAGTTTCGGGTCTTGGGTATTGGGTCTTGGGTCTTGGGTCTTGGTTTGTATCAGGTTGAATCATTTTAAACTCATATGGACCAACATCAGTAGAATGATTAAGAAAATTTTGTGTCTCCTCTTTCAGTTAAGATAGCGTCTTAATTGACTTGCCCATGGTATATAACTTCCCCTTTCAAGCATTGGAGGACAGGTCTCAGATTTGGCACCGGCGAGCAATTGTTGATGTGCACTTGAAGTCGACATGTTTCATGACTTAATAAATAGATCTTTGTAGACGAGAAAGAGTTCTACGTGTGAGTTTATGAAAATGAATTAACAAACGGTTAATAATAACTACGGTTTGTTTGTGATTATGTCTTGTCTTGGTCAACATGTTCTATCAAAAATTCTAAAAATCCACTGTATCGAAATTGAAATTCCACAGGATCAAAATTACCACGTATCGAAATTGAACCAAGTCGAAAATCCACATATCAAAATTGTTAATTTTTGATGAAAAATAGTTTACAACAATCAATTTCGATGAGGAGGGTGTAGGAGTATCGAAAATGGTTAAATTCGAAGAGGAGCGTGTCTAAGGATCGAAAAATGATGAATTTCGATTGAACCACAATAGTACCCGATATCAATCAATACTTAGCATCATTTCTCAGACAACTCTAATCTTGATCAAAACAAAACTCGGACAACACTATTTTCAATTTTGATAATTACACTTTTTCCTTATCGAATTTTGATAAACTTTTACACTACCAAATTTTGATAAACACTTTTTCTATTAATTTTCCATCGAAAATTGGATCATCAATACGATAAAACCGTAAAAATGGCAAATTCTATGGATTAGATACGTTTTAAGACTTTTACCGAAAAAGAGCTCCACAATTTCGATGAAACCAAAAAAGTGAGTTTTGTTATTTCTGAATCAAAAATGAATCACAAGATCGATAAAACCGAAAATGTGAACAATTTCAACTCTAAAACGTGGTTAGTTCAATATCAAAAATGATAACTTTCCTACTACACAAATTCGATAAAACCGAAAAAGTGAAACTATTGTATCAAAAATAATAAACCTATAGTAACTCTAAATTCGATGAAACCGAATATGAAGAACTAGTCTATTACAACTCAATAAACACACAAATACATTGAATATCGAAAATGATAAGAATTCTATCACATCAAATTCGATGAAACCGAATATGATGTTTTAGCTATTACAACTCGATAAATAAGACAATACACACAAAAATGACTATAGAAAATGAACTAATACCTGATATCGATCACGTCTTCATCCCAAATCATATCGAAAATGACTATAACATAAAACATGATTTCGAAAATGGTAAAGAACACTATATTAATCACGTCATATCATAAATCATACAAAAAAGCACAAACTAGATCACTCTAAAATCTCTAAAGGCGTATGATACCACTTGTTAGGTCGTAGTTATTGAATCACACTTTAGAATTCGGTTAAGCTTTAGAGAATAAGAGAGGAAGGCAAGTTTCACTAATTTTCAATTTTATAAAAGGGAAAAAGAGAATTCTATTTTACCCTTCCTTATTTTCTAATATTTGCTAACTAGTCCCTAATCTTTGGTAAGTAAGCTATTTTTTGACTTAAGCTTACATTACCTCATTACATGACTAACTATTACATATAAAATAAAGACCAGATATTACTAAATTAAATAAACCACTAAAGTGTCATAATCGACACTTTTTCAATCCTAACATGTCTAATTGCTTAAGCATCTAGGGATTTTAAAATAGGAAGATTCATAGTAAGATCTAAAGAATCATAAAACTGGGGGTCGGGGAGACTCAAACCATGAGATAGCCATGTTTCTAGAGAGAGACTAGAGAGAGAAAGTAAAGTCTAAAATAGAATGAAATGTAAAATGAATACAAGAGTCTCACCCTTTCATGGAAGCCATGAAGGGGTATTTATAGTCCATACGCATACAAAGCTTACTATAAATCCTATTCTAGTCCATGCTTATGTGACTATAATAATTTATGGTAATTTCGTAGATGTCGTGACATAAATGAATTCCTAACAATCTTCCCCCATAGGACGATATACGAACTTACTTATAATATTTCCTTAACAAGTACATATTGATTAAGAACAAAAACTTCCATGGAGCTTCCAATGCTGATGATGTCTTCTGTGGCCTTTGACTTCAAGTCTGCACTCCAACATGATCATCTTAGTAGTACCTTGTAGGAGAAATACTATAATAGGCATGAATTAGGTAACCCATACACTTCTGGTCAAGGAGAAGCTTCTGAATCAGCTTCCCCCTAATTCATGCTGCATATTCTTCATTTAGAAGCTTTCTTTGCTTCCCCTAAACTAGCAATCCTCTCTAAAGCAGTTTCAAAGCTTTCTTTCAAGATTAGAATAATTAAGTACCTAGCGGAATTTGTAGAATACATGTATCGAATATTACTACTTCTTTAATAATAAGCTTATTGATTAACCGTTCGGGGAAACATTAATTGGATCAGCTACATATCTTCTTACGCTTGAATAATTCTTCTCACATCTCTTCCCTCTGGAAGCTCAAATAATGCATACTAATAATAACAAGACATCTCTTCCCCCATGTGGTTGAAATAATGCACCTAAAAGCCATAAGTTAAAGCACTGATTTTCTCTACGGTTATGACACTTGTCTTCATGGCATTGCCTAAAGTGAAGAAAAGGCATGGGCTCACTGGTGTGTACACTTCTTCCCCGTTGATGGTTTCGATACCTCAGAATCAGAAATACAGTGGAAATCGTAGAGGGGGGTGAATATGTTTCCTTTTAAAATCTTAAAATGTTTCGTATCAAATTGCCGATCAAGCGTGACATAATATGATGAGTGTTCACATAGTAATACATCAAATCACAACAATACAAACCAACACACAAATGCAAGTATAAATATAAAGCAATAAATGCGAGTATAAATGTAAAGAGATAAGTGAAAGGAAATGCAAACCGGACACGATGATTTATAGTAGTTCGGTCACGAAGCACCTCTTCGCCCTACTCCACTCCCCGAGTACCCAACTCGAGAGTTACTTCACTAGTCAACAAGCTCCCTTATGGCGGAGAAAACCATACACAACTTTCGCTTATATCGATTTCCGAACCTAAGCTAGATGTCGAGTTCTAATCTTAGCTAGAACCAATCTATCACGATTTCACGACTTCTTTACTACTTTCACGACTTCACAACATAACTTTTCAACTACACAACTTCTTCACGCCTTAGTATTCTTCACCACACTACTTCACTACTTCACTTCACGACTTTACTACCCTTCACAACTTTTCTATATCTCACTTCATAACTTCACTTCAACTAGACACTACTTTGATCACACTGATCTATCTAAACTTATTATGATCACCACGATCTAACAACTATACACACCATGATCACCATAATCAAGCTATTACACAAGTTTAGAATACATGGACTCGATCTATACATTGTGAATGTAAGACATGTCACGAATGCACTAACTAACCTACATAACTTTGTATCTTAATGATAACGAAGGTTCTTCTCTTGCACTTGAATGGATGGATGATTGGATCACATTTTAAACAAACTTATAATAAGTTAAGTGATCAAAGGAAAGGGTTTAAAAGGAGGTTTTAGATCTGAGAAAACTGTGTGCAAAGAGGTGAGAAAATCTATAGAAACAGTCTACTATTTATAGGAAAAAATATTAATTTTTTTATTTGGGTGGTCCCCTTAATTATACAAGGGCGGTCCCCTTAATTAATTAAGGGGGCCGCCTATTTTTTAGACGCTCACTTTTTTTTCCGTTTGCGAGAATGGTTTTTCTGGAACTTTCTAGCCGTTTTTGGGTAGGAAATTTGAATTCAAAATATTTATTTTGAATATAACATTTCTTATAAATACAAAAATGTTTTGTATATTTTTTAAAAATGTTTGTCCCATTTTAAAAAAAAAAGTAAGGTTTGGAAAAGTAAAAAATTTCTTTGATCATTTAACAAATTAAAGTTTGTTTGTTCATACCTTTAGTGATTTACGTCGGGTGCGAACTTAAATTAATTGTTGAAGAAAACTTGAGACGTCGAAAGATGTTGACGAATTGATGATTAGTGATTACGAGTAACTTAAGCACTTTACGTTATGTGTTATAAGTTACATGTTTGTCATCACCAAAACATAAAGAGAATGTATAGATTAAATATCGCAATATTTCTACCAACAAAGGACGAAAACGTTAAAAAGGACGAAATCGTAAAAAAACTAACGAAACGTAAAAAAAATGGACGAAAACGTAAAAAAAGGACGAAATCGTAGAAAAACAGACGAAATCGTAAAAAACGGATGAAAACGTAAAAAACAGACGAAAACGGAAAAACGGACGAAAACGGAAAAAACGGACGAAAACGTTAAAAAACCATTAAATAAATAAGATTCACCCAGTAGCCCATTTATCCCGTTAGTGCCCGTTTTAGCCCGTGCCCGTTTTGCCTGATGCTCGCGCCCGCCCGGCCTGCCCGTTTTGCCGCCTCTATTTTTGTGTGTCGAATATGTCTTTATAATATTACAAAAGTAAATAGAGAATTAAGATAGAAACAACAACACTTGCCATGTATTCTAGTTTTGTAAAATGGAAAACACAAACACATGTTTCTTTAACTAAACGCGTTTTCCAAATTTTCAATTGTTTTGTGGAGATGGAAACCCCCTCCTTTTTCCTTCAAAACAGGAAACAGAAAATGATGAAAATGTTTTCCAACTAAACGCAATCTAAATGTTTGTGTGCTATTTTATTTTTTATATATTATGATTATGGTTTTTCTGTTTGTTGGGGATATAATGAGTGGCTAATGAAGTTATGCTATTGTGTGTTACATTATTGCTTATGGGTGTAGTTGTTATCAATTTTTAGTTATGCTTTGTCAATGTAAAAAGGGTTGAAGCATGAAAAGTAATAAATTGAAAATTGGTTGTGTTTGAAAGTTTGGTGAATCGCTTCTTTGATTTCATTGATTTCTGGTTTTAATTGGAAAATGCGAGTTCTTATATGTTCGTTTGTTTTACAGATGAGTGCTTTATCACAGAGACAGCTTCTATGAACAATGACAGACGTGTAGACGTGTCTTCCTTGGGTGGTTTGGGTACCCAATGTCGCTGTCAAAGGTTTGCTAGCTTTACTCCTGCTATCTGTGTTAAACCTAGTTAAGTTTAGGTAAATCCTCTTATATAGAAAATCTGTATCGGGGTGACCTAGATTATAGACAATATGATTTTGACCCATTTCCACCCACATGTCTTGCCACATAATGATTGAAATAATGTACCCAAAAAAACTGCATAGTAAGTTTGCAGGTGTTTTATGCAGACACTTATATGTTGTGCATAACATTTAGTAGACAAAGGATGAGTCGTTTAAGAAAAGTAACTACTTAAGTTCAAATAGTTCGCACGCATTCCCTAACAAATCCAAGTTATAAGTAGGAACATACAAACTGATTGAGTAGTTATTTCAATAAGCTTAATGGAGTAGACCACTGCGATAAATAGTTTAAGTTGGGACACTTGAATAAGGTTCTTGGAATTCCTACTGCGGCTGATACATAACATCAATATTATTTGTTTCGGGCAGTGGCTTATACATCATTTGCATATTATAACCTTGATTTGGCTGTTGATGATCCTGTAAGTTGAGGTCTATGTTAGTCCAGATGTCATAGTAAACTTTTATCCTTTTGAACTCACGTTCTCACACAATCAACATCTCCCCTCTCGCCAAACGTACACCTCATCTACCAGATTGAGATCAACTTCTCAAACCTCTCTCACATTGCGCATCTCAATATCTACCACAAAAATACTAGATAGAGCTCAGATCAGCGACTATCGTCATTGCCGAGATCCAGACACGCAGGAGACACATATCTATAGTCACTAGCCGTCGCCATGTCTAGGAGTAGCTTCCTCCATTTCTAACATCATCTCGACACTAGTCATTCACCACAACCTTGCGTATCCAATATCACACTACTAACCACGAGACCTCGACAAATAAACTTAAAATTTTCTTATTCTATTGGATCGTCGCATGGTTGCACAAACACAGCCACTCGCCACCTTTCTATAGTTCTATCCTCACACTTACACGCTATCCATCATCTTTCACTCTCCTATGATCACTCTTTGCAACGTCTTCATCCATTTGAGCTTACAAATTTTGAAGCCTCTTCCAATTTAGCGGCCCCTCTTGTCATTATCATGCGTTCTTTAGTTTTGTGAGTAACCTTGGTATCCTCTCAAACCATTTGAGCTTTCCTCCCTTTTACCCTTTACTAGCAGTTACAGAATGAACTTAGCACTACCAGTACTAACCTCTTCAATACCAGTATTAATCTCAACTCTCCCAATATTAATCTCTTCTTCAGAACCAATCCATTTGAATATTCTTTAGCTACTAGACATTGCTCGCCTCCTATATCTCTTGCCCTTATCCAGTTGATTTTACCTGCTAACACATTGGAAGCAACCTTTGACAATGTTTTGGCTGCCTCCAAGATTGTAGGACTGATATCTTCTTCTTGAGCCTCCCCTAAAGCTTTTGTAGGAGTAACAAAATCTATTGACTTCTCTTTCATTTTCATGGATTATCTTACCAAAGAAAACTAATGATCACAATCAATATCTAGAATGACCTCCCCTGATCCTCGGTTTTCTTCACCCTCTGATTCATATTATTACCTCACTTTTCGGTGTCTTTCTTTTAAATGCCTTTTGCCTGAATCTTACCTTTTAGACCAAGGTGAGAACTGCCTTTCATAAAGTTGTCTTGTCTAGTGCTACTCTGTCTCTAAAGTTCTAATTCTGGTCACCAACCAAGGTACAATATCCATCAATCTCTTTAAGTTGCGATACTGTCCTCAGCACTTCTTGATTATTACCTCAGGGTTAGGTGCTTTAAGGACCTAGGTGGGGAGGTTAGGTGGTGATTGAAGTGTGAATGAGTGGTGATTGATAAAAGGAGAATAAGGTTTGATTGATGAAGTGAATGAGGTGGTGATTGATAAGGTGAATGAGATGGTGATTGATGAGGAGGTAGGGATGTGGATGGTAGTGGATCAACAGGTGTGTGATGGGGTTCAGCTGGTTGTGCTGATCCTTCACCTGGATCCATTCCACACCATGCGAACATAGCAAGCAACAAAGGAACAAAATCCTACATAACCCTATTTCATGTTTGGCAAAAATCTTTTTGTCAAAGTATGGGCTAAATACCTTTCTTTAATTTTCATTGTAATATCCAAAATTAATTTGTAAAAACTTTGGATACATTAAAAAGTTTGTATACTCTTGTGTTATGAACCACCATCGAAAATTATTTAGAAAATTTAAACTCTATTGCTAGATAGAACAGAGTTAATGTATATAGCAAGTAGTACTACCTAAATTGATCCCATCCACAAACTTAGGGCTTAAGTATGTAAAATATGATGGATTAGAAATTTCTATTGGGGTGTAAAATTCCTTTTCTAAAAAGTTAATTTACCTGAAGATGGTTATGACAGAGTGTTTTGGAGTGACCTCAGGACTATGTTTGATCCACCTCTTAATGAAGATGCTATTTGGAGCTTATCACTTCAGCAAAAGATGTTGATGTTGGAGTATTATGATAATGTGCAGTAGCAATTGTTTAACATTAGAGGCATCTACTATCTATATGTTAGCAGATAGGAAATATCCTTTGTCAAAAGATGCTTGCCAAGTGATGCTAAAGATGAAGCTTTTAGATGGAACAATTGATGAAGTTTGTTATAAACTATTAAAGATGATTGAGAAGCAAACTGGGATAAGAAAGTGGTGAATTTATCAGTAGCAGTGAGCATATTTTTTGAAACTATGGACTAAAATGGAAGAGAGAAGGGGTTGGGTGTTGGCTAACCACCACACAACAAATAGTCATTAGTTCACCATGCTTAATAGGCATACAAACTGGCTAGTCCAAAGCAAACGGCTTTGGTAAAGACTTCTCAAATCAGTTAATGGTTGACAGTTTACCAAAAATTGTATGGCAAACGACTACTGGTAAAGAGATCTCGAATCTGTTGATAGGTGATAGTTTGCTAAAAACTTTATGGTTATCAATGCACCTTGTTATTCCAATGAAGCGTTGACTAGTCCATAGCAAACGGCTCATGGTAAAGACATATCAAATCTGTTGATGGCTCGTAGTTTGCCAAAAACTACAAAGCCAACTTAGTTGGATGTTGCTGTGTAGTTGTGAAGAGAAGACAAAGACTAAAAGACAAAGTATGATATGGTTTTTCAAAGAACATCAAATAGATCATCATTCAAGAGAAGCTAAGGACTTAAAGACATGCTTGGATACAATTCTCAA